>JASFDD010000233.1:0-32432 GCA_036937055.1 Nidula microcarpa | reverse complement strand
GCAGAGAGTGGCTGAGGAACATTTGTTGACAACGACTGAGATGGAAAATAATTATCCTTGAAATATAAACATAGATCGGCTTTGGCGTCCTCGAGATGATAAGTAAGAGAGGGGTCGTCCTTAAACCCGTTCTTCAAAGTTTGATAAGAGATCCGTGAATCCAAAACTGCAGGTTGAGTAAAGTAAGAAACAACATCAATTATTTAATGAAAGAGTAAACGAGACTTACGAGATGGCCAGATATAAAACGGAGATTCATCAAACATGTGATAGTAATCACTTAGTTTACGATGTGCGTCAGTGAGTGTTGTGAGCCTCATGGTGAAAAGCCTCAAGAAGGAAATATTACTATTCTCAGGGACGGTGGACCTGGCTGCACCTTCGCAACGATTTAATCATAATTTTTGACTACCCGTATAGGCCGTAATACGGTAGTAAGTGTACGGATTAATACGGTATACGGCCGTAATTATGACGGCCGTCAGATATAAGATTTTAAGCACCTACGGTACGGTACGGGTACCCGTACAAAACGGCCGTACACCCGTCGGTATACGGTTACGGTGCGAAGCCCTATGTGGGTCCTTGCAGGATGGAAGAAGCGCACTGCAAACGAGAGAGCAGGTATGAAGAGTCGGTCGGCCATAGTATAGATTGGTGACGATGAGGTCGAGTAACTCTATGAGGCAGTCTAGGCGAGGTTATTACTGCCATTTAGCGTATGAGTTGAAGGCAGAAGCGGCAAATGACAAGGAGAGAAACACGTTGAAGAAGCGACGTCACAGGCGTGACGCCTTGTATGTACGCGTATTTATTATCATAGTCGTTGCCCTACGATTTAAATATGCGATCAACATCTCTCATCACTACTTTCAGATTTCACTTATTTCACCTCCCCGTTGTACTCGAGTAGCATGATCAGCTCTCAAGATCTAGTCTGGCTTATATTTTAATTCTATGCTTTCATCCACGATAGTCTCACGTTCTGCCAGTGTATCACATCTAATGGCACGGGTTCATAGTCCGACGAGGAATTGATAGAAATCTCTAAGGAATCTCTCCATCCAAACTGCTCTCTGAACTCTGTGCCTTAGACTAGCGGGACGTCTCTCTCCGGAACTTATCAGATGCTCATGCTACATGGTTAGGGACTTATCTGATCTCCCGAACGCGCATTTCAAGAACTGGAATCGGAATATCAGGTTGGCTATGAAAGTCGAAGTCAAACAGGTAGATTTAAGTACCTCAGAGGGCAACGAAGGACATCGACATGCCGTAAGTCGCATGTTTCCTCGCCTTGGCATGATATAGTACTAATCATTCGTTTTCATGAGACAGATTGCCCTGGATATCTCACATGCCTCTGCGATGGCTGCACGGTTCATATCAGCGGCCATTGTTTCCCGTACGTCTTGCAGATAAAAACGATTCAACTGAACTTCGGTGCTTTCAAACACTCGAAGGTCCCAAATGAATCCCATCTACCGACTTGGGTCCCTTACTACTCTCTATGCCGTTTTTGTTCTTATTCCTATCATAGTAATGGCGCAAGGCGTGTTTCCGATATTCGGTCAATGTGCGCTTCTGCCTTGATGCATTGGCTCATTTTGGACTCAGAAGCTTGAGCTGGTTGGTTAACTTGCACCACTCGTAGGCGGGGGAATTAGCTACACTGGACCGACACTATGCATGCCTGGGTGCGTCTCATTTTTCATTTCTCATTTTGTTGAGATTCAGTGCTAACATTCGCAATTTGATGCAGGCTCGTCTGCCAAACCTACAATGAATGTAAGATATCAATGTGCTTCCACAGTTGTTAATGGAAATAACGGGGGATGGGATCAGGGTACTCATCCTACCTTCCAAATCCTGTCGATTAAATTCGAGCCTGCCTCATGCATGACTCAAGTACTGTAGTAGAAGATGTTATTATATATATCAACACATACACAACGTTTTCGGTCATTCCTACATTGAAATATCTAGATACACGCCCTGAAAGTTTTACCTTCAAAATATTTCTGAACTGTGTCGGAACAGTCAAGAATGGTTGTCATGATTGTGACCCTAACCCAGACTAAAGCGCGAGACAATGTTGAACCCTAACCCGAGAACCGGCTGAGTTGAATCTACTTTGAGCTGTTTCCACCATGTCGATACGAGACGCGAATGTGATTGTCATTGAGGCATCGCGCACCGAAATTCGTGCTGGTCTCGGACTCCATGATCTCCTCAAGCAGCCCTCTATCGTATGTCCTGATATCCACGTTTTATCTTTGTTTCATTTCCATCTTATTTCTTTCTTCCAGGAAATAAAAGCACGCGTCGGGTTGCGCCAAGACGCCTCCTCATCGTCCTCACCGCCTGCAGTGCACGATTATCTCGTCGGCACCCAACTCGACGATGCGCTGGCAGCCGCCGCATCGCCGACCGACATCGCTGTCTCCTACCCCTTCGCCTCAGGCGATATCACCAACTTCACCCAGGCCGAGGCGCTCTTCAAATACATCCTCTTCGCCCAGCTGCACCGTCGACGTGTGCAAAACGAGTCCCCCGTCATTCTCTCATTTCCCGCCGGCCTCTCGCGTGACACGTATCAGCGCATCAGCCAGATCTTCTTCGAGCGCTTCAACGTTGCGGGCTTCGCCATCCTCGAGCGGCCCATAGCCCAGCTCTACGCCGCGAACACCCTCAGTGGCATCGTTGTCGACGTCGGCTGGGACTACACGGATATTACGCCCATATACGACGGCTTCGTGCTGCATCACGCGCGCGAGACCGTCAAGCTCGGCGTACGCGAATGCCAGAAGTACCTCGCCAACCTTCTGCGCGCAAACCAAGGCGTGATGGACCTCGTACGCGAGCTCGTCGGCGAGCCCGCTGCGGATCCCAAAGTACAATACCAAAAGGAGCAAGAAACCCTCCTCGCGCTCGCGCAGCACCTCTGGGAGAACGGGCACATCAAGGTGCCGTCGGACGGGGAGACCGCCGCGCCAGAAGACGAAGGTGTGACAGACATCGCCGCGGTCGTGGTGGCAGGCAAGGAGCGTGCAGTGATTGAAAGCGGGATGAAGAAGAAGGCGACGGCAAAGGCGAGCGCGGCGGAGCAGGCGCGCGCGAGGGAGATCGAAGCGATGGACTTGGTGGAGGTAGTCTTTAGGGAGAAGACGGTAACGGTGGGGAAGGAGCGGCATCGGTTCTGCGAGCCGCTTTTCGACTTAGGGCTGTTGGGAGACGAGGGCGCTGGAGTGGGCGAGCAGAATGGTGTCAATGGGAAGAGTACAGAACGAAACGGGATACCAGTGCTCCCGCTACAGGAGGTTGTAGGGCATGCGGTGGGCCTCGCGGACGTCGACCAGAGACTGGATATATGGAAGGGGCTACTAGTAACGGGAGATATTACACGCTACGTGAAAGGTTCGTTTGCCACTTGTCCCTCTACCTTAAAACTGAATCCGTGTCCTCCAGGCATTGGCCCCGCCCTCCAATCCCGCCTCGCGCCTTTCCTCGCCGCGCCACTCCTTGAGCTGAACCATTACTCGCTCGACAACCTTCAGCCGCGCACCATCCGGCTTGTGAGCGTACCGGAGTACTACGCCGAGTATCGCGAGACGGGCAACGGGCTCGCAGCGTTTTTAGGTGGGAGTGTGGTCGCGAAGGTGAGAGTTCAGATTATATCAATTACTTTGTCCTTCAGCTCCACTGTGCTTCTTCGATTTCGCCTTGCTTCTTTGATTTTTCTGCTTCATCATCATTGTGCTGCTTCGGTTTCACCATGCTTCGTGTTCGCCCCGTTGCCTTGGTTTCACCCCATTGATATTCTTTCATTCTCCTTCCTCACTTTTCTGCCTTTCTCCGTTCTCCGTGCCTTACTTTCATGCACGCCAACTCTGCTGTCCCTTTCCCATAGATCATATTCAACGACAGCGGCGGGCGAAACTACGTTTCCAAAGCAGAATACGCGGCTAAGGGCCCACAGGCGATTATCGAGATGACCCCAGGGCTATTGTAGTTATCTGTGTGTAAGGGTAGGTTGTTATAATCGTGTGTATATGAGATGTAGTCATGTGGTTTTAATTTGGAGGATGATGTCGGGGCTGCTGTAGAATAAGGACGCTGCAGTGTAGGGTAGACAATATATTTATCTATTAAAAGCTCTACGGCTATCCGATGCTCTCTAAGCATATAGAGTATTGGGGATGTTGTAATCCTATCTCTACAGAGGCTGGCCCTGGTGCCGCATACTATCACTATACCAAGTAAAATACTATTGAACCATAGCCTCGCCAAGCCTGAGGTGGGGTATTTTGACCGCCGATGCTCTAGATCGATGCTGTGATACTATGTTGCTCCTACATCCTTGTACTTCATATGTATGGGACTGCCAAGTGTGTATGGAACGGCCATGTGTATATGATAGAGGTCAGGATCGATGTCAGTGGTCTGTCCTTGTGCAGTGGCGTTTAGTGATCAAGGATGTCTATCTAGGCGTCCACCGTCTTACAAATACGGCGAGAAGAAGTTTTTCATCTTCTAGCGCTGGATACGGTGGGAATCGAACTTGAGGCTACGTCCTCCCTCAAATGGAGCAGCGCGCGCTACGCGGTGACCAACCAACCGGGCTACATGCCGGATGAAATGTACCGCATGGAATAAAATGATATGGACTTTCCTCAGTGAAGCATTTGGTGCAGAAATATGCAATTCTTGGTTTCAGGAAGCCACTTTGCATAGTACATATAAAACAAATCAATATTTATACTTGCGTAAAATTCATGAAGATGGAAAAGACCGCGTTCTCATTCAACTGGGAGAAGCTGCATGAATGTTTATTATGAACGTTCAGGTTTTCCCTTTGATGATATCCGCCGCTTGCTCTCCGAGGGCGTATGCAAGGGCTGAAGACATGGTTTTATTAGTGCACATTAAATGTATTGAATATGTAGGTAGGACGCACCCTGAGTGTGGCTGCCCACATGCAGAGGGACGATAGACAGGTCGACGACACGGATGTTCGTGGTTTTGTAGACCTGAGAGTGAAAAGAAATGAGGGGTCCCAATAAGCATTGAAGCATCACACGATGAGCGTCGGACTGTACCTTGAGCTTAGGATCAACGACGCCACCATCTTCCAACGGCAGCATCGAGCATGACCCTACGGTATCTGTACAAAAAACCATGGCAAGCGTGAGTGCGCTGTCTGCGGGTGTTTTTGGGCGAAGACGTACGGAAGGTTGTGTTCACGACATTCTTGACCCAGTCTGACGAAAATAACCACGAATGTGCGTGAGCCTGCATTACATCTTTCCGTTCCTGCATCTTCACTTACCCGCGATTTCTTCGTCAGTGGAGACTGCAGGGCCGGGATAGACTTCTGTTTCTGCAGGGAGAAGAAAGGCGTTAACGGAAGCGCACAGCTGATTGATAACACGCCTATGTCACCCTTCAACAAGCTTTTTAGCGGCTCAGTCTGAGCAAGCTTTCGGTTAAACTTGACAAGTTCAACCAGCGTGAGGAGATCTGCCAAGAATATCAGCCCTGAGCGTGAGTAAAGTCGATCATATCGCAAAAGATGAGAATCACGTACCGTAGGGCTGCTCGAAGAGATGCGGGTCGATAATAGGGTGGGCTAAGACATCGGAGGATTCGATGTGCTGAACAGGTCAATACAACTTGGTCAGAAGCCTTCGTAGGCGTAAAATAACAGGAACGTACGATCGTGCCTCTGGAGAAGGGACTGTTGAGACCGAAGCAGATGCTGGCATGTCGCTTCGTGGGGTCGCTGGGAATAGCTGAGGATCGAAAAAGACATCAGTAATTAATATCGTAACAAAGAAGTAAGGGTGTGGGTGCGAACCTCCAGGGCACAATAAGCCCGCTCCAAGCATGATTTCGAGACTCGGAACCTTTTTCTCGATATGCTCGAGTTGTAGCTCGTACTGTTTCTTGAGACCAGTTGGCCAAGATTTGGAGCGAATCGTCTCCGTGAGTGTTTTTTGGATCTTCGCCGTGTCAGTAGAGACCGTATCCAGAGGAACGAATGTAAGGTTGATAGTCCCTAGGTTGAAAATACCCTTCCCTGAAGCACTTGAAAAAATTGGCAAAAGATGCTGGTTATCAAAATATTTTGTCGATGTAAGGAAAAAGAGCTTACAACAAACCGAAGTGTTTCATGGCTTCCTGGGGATCTAGGAGGCTGTCATATGTGGTTATTTCGTATCCTTCAATCTTAGCGTCTTCCTTCAGTTCTATGACGGGAAGGAGTAAGCACAAGATTATATGAGAGATGAATCTCGGCACCATATGCGATTCCACCGTAGAGATGCTCTTGGACGTTCTCTCCAACTCCAGGAAGCTCAACTTTCACGTCGATTCCGGCCTTTTCAAGGATGCTGCGATTTCCAATCCCGGAGAGCTCCAGAATCTGAGTTATATCTGTGAATAACTGGGTTTAAGCAATTATTCCAGAGAATTATACCTGAGGGGACATGATAGCTCTGATAAATAAGAATTCAGCAAGATGATCTAAGTAATAAGGACGAAAAATCTTCACCCAGCGGCAAGGCATACTTCCTTTGCGGATTTGACCTCATATGATTGTCCTTCATGGGCAAACTTCACCCCAGTAGCGGTAACTGTACCATCTGCATTCACTAGGGTAACAATAGAAGAAACATGAGCTTTAACCAGAACTGTCAGGTTCTGGCGAGAAGCGTTGGGCGCATAGTATGCCTGAAGTTCAGCTTTGTTAGAAAAATCGTCAAGTTTATAGCGTAGAAAATGAAATACATACATTTCCTGCATAGGTTCGCATGTGGCTAACAGGGTCGATCGTGGAAGTGATGGGCGTCGTTCCGCTGGTCTGCCACGGAAGTTGGTGCAGGCACTGAAGGTAAATAAAACGGCACTCACGATACCAGAAGACTGTCATATTGGTTATGTGAGTGAGTCAATTTTACATATAGATGCCACAAATAGAGAGCGTACAGAATCTACAAGGACCTCGATTCCATTCTTCTTGAGAGACTATACAAACAATGAGGTGCATCATGCAGGAAAAAATCAGATGTCTTACTTCGATGTAAGGCCTCTCGATGTTCGATATGACATTGGGGAACGATGTTCCGAGGGGTCCTAGAAATGAAGGAATGTCAATGAAATGTACATAGTTTTTGGAAGAGAATACTAACCATCCATTCCACGATGAGCGGGGTCAAATGTCAATAGATCGAGGTCGTGATCCGGTTTAGCGAACCTAAGAAAAGCGTATGAGCGAGGGATATTTGCCCAGGTTCAGATTTTGAAATACTTTTCAGATTTTTTCGAATACTTATCGAACTGATCCCAGCTCCATCCCGGATTTCCCAGCTGTCCTAGCGCTATGAAATCAAGCATGTGTCACGTCTAAGATTTCAGATTTCAAAAATTCTTGCAACAAACCATCAAGGTACTCCCGAGCCGGCTTGTTCCACAGGAAAAAGTTCATGGCAGAACTTCCACCAAGGGATTTTCCACTGTGACTTGATATCAGTGCTAAGTAGCTAATTCGAAAGAAGAAAATCATACCGAGGCCAAGAGTATTCCCGGTCATTCGAGTACTTCTGCTTGACCTTATGAAATAATTTAACGAAAATTTCCGGCTGCTAACAGCAATCACAAACTGTTTTGAACATCCAATCGTACTTGGGATTCCCGCGCTGCTGCATTTGTTGCACCGGAAACACTGTTTCAAAGATTGATCAGTCCCTCTTTTTCGTTATTCTCTGCAGGAGTACCACTTACAGACGAAGTTATCATCAAGGTTTGCTTCTCCTGCTTCTAAGACAAGAACTGATACTGAGGTATCCTCAGACAGGCGGGCAGCCAAGGCCAGACCGGCTGTCTATTGACGGTTTAGTGAGATAGGATTCAAAGCCTCAGAAACTGAGTACTGACCCCTCCACCTGATGAACTGAATATCAATAGAGCAGAAAACAACGTGTAGCATAATGGACATACCTATGACAATGTAGTCAAACTCTTTGCTAGAGACGTCAGCGACGAGGGCAGCCATTATTGCTAGTGTTGGAAAGTCTCTAGAGACCGGAGCAGAGTCTTTCAGATTGATGAACGAGATACATTCCCTCTGGTTCCATGGCTTTTAAGACGTGCAAGGCCTAGTAGAGAGATTGTCGTCCCGTATCTCCGGTAGCGTAAGGGAGAAAAAATAAACGGAGACAGATCTCAATAATTCACCGCATCAGAAAGAACGGAAGCAAATCAGCCCACAAAAGAGATATGTAGGTGAATGAAGGCGCCTCCCAGGACCCAGAGAGTTGATCTTCATTTGAACTTGATCTCAATTCACTCACCTCCTGAGTCGTACGCGTTGATGGGAATTGAAACAACTTGTAGATAAGAACTGTGCGACAAAGTGAAGCACATATCTTGAATTTGAAAAGCTAAGCTCGACTCCGCTCGTCGCTCGAGCCGGTCTAATAGAGTGGGAGTCAACCTGAGCCAACATGGACTACGTATACGCCGCACGCGGTGTCCGCCTAGAGTTCCATGATCAGAAGTTCTTTGACAGTTTACCTCTGCTATTTTTTTTCCGACCGGATTTTCCCTAAACGATGATTGTCCAACAAGAAGCAAACAAGAAGTTCTTGAAGAATCGCTTGGCAGTAGGCACTAGCAAGGAACCTCGGCCACTCTCAATGCGAGTTGATGAACCCTTGGAAGCAAATTTTTATCGTTAATGATCAGGGATCGATGGTACAGCAATCATCTACTATTATATTACTGATTAATCTCTTTAGTTTCAAGTTCTTCTTAGGCATTCACCGAATTCCTTGCTGTGAATGTACTAGTTCGAAGCCTCATCTAGAAACCCGGGTGCCGCCATGGAGAGGTTGCAGAATAAGTGTGGGGCATCCGTCTGCAGGACTGATAAGTCTTCGAGATAGGCATCTCCCGGTTAAGTGGTTCTGAAAATAACTGAAAGCAACCAGTTTGATACAACAGTGATAAGAAATCCAGGATACTGGAATATTTTCTAATTTTCCGATGTAAGTACATATGTTTGTTTCAGATTAGAGCCCCATGGGTTACAGTTTAGAGTTTCATATGTAAGATTCTTTCTAAGCAAGTGATATGTACTACATACTTCGCAGTCGTATGTAAAGTTTTCCCGTCAGTCATTAAATCTCCCATCCCCGCGCCCACAGAAATGACGCGATAGTTATGTCGAATCCATTTACTTACCCTCATGCTACTAGGTAAGTATGCGACTTCTTCTCATTTCCATCATAGCTGGATCACTGGAAGTTGAATTCTGATTCTTCTTCGTAGGCAAGTTCATCCCACCTAGTATAAATCAGAAGATGAACATCTATTTTAAGCAAAGACTTGTCGGAAACTTTAGAACTTCACAAATCTCACGAGATCCCATGTCAACTTCAAGGGGGGACGATTGCCGTGCCTGGGAATTCTTTCTATTTTATATCCACACTTAATCACCACACCGATCATCTTCTTATTCTCGTAATGCAGCTTCATATAGGTTGATCCGTAGCGGGCTTCTCACCAGGGAGGACTAGGCGAGGGGTATGCGACCTGGCTTCGGTTACTTTACGGCAAGAGATCTGGAACTTGAATCAGAAGAAACGCCTACTAAAATTCGAATCATATTTAACTAGGCTTGGAGGCGTATACGATAGTATCTACAGGCAAGCTGGATGTCTACTTTGCCATTTTTTTTCATGCTTACCGACTTCAAACCGGTTCTCTATCTCACATTTAAAGAAATATCTCCTTCGACTTTTCATGTTGAGTCAGTTTGATTGAACAGAGTGATCACATGTATCGAACCTCGGATATCCACAAGCGTCAAGTTTTCCTTTTGTTTCCGTTATCCTAGCGGCCCTAGGTTCTAGCCGACCTGAACGTGCAAGCCATGGACTGGATCCCAGTGCCGACCGCTGGATCACTCCAAAGCAGCATGATACTCATATGTCGCTATTTTTCTTTGTAATCTTCGTTCTTACGTGCTCATATAAAGTGCCCGGCTTTGTGACAGATCCGCCGGTAACCCCAGCTCGCAATGGCGGACGCATCGGCATGTATCCCCCCTGGCATTAATATCGCTGAATTGTATGTGGAAGTTTTGCTGAAAATTTATTGTCTTGCTCAACCTTCGTAACAGCACAGGGCCTTTCGTTAGTGTAAAATAGTCTGCTTCTTGTAATTATAGCTTACCTTCATCCATAGACTATAGGTTACCAGTTAAACTGGGCCCTATACGGTATCCTCACGGTACAAGTGTGTAAGTCTCACTTTATCTCTTTCCAACTATGAACGAATGAGTAACTTTATGAACTTCAACCGTAGACATTTACCATGAGGCTGGCCTTAAGGACAGTCGCCTTACAAAGTCTGTGGTGTACGGTCTGTATGCCCTCGAAACGCTCCAAGTCATCGTAGCGACCCATGATTCGTTCAATGAACTGGCATACGGTTGGGGAAGCTTTGCGAAATTAACTGAGCTATACTTGACATGGCTATCCATACCCTTGTTGACTGGAATCAGTATGTGGGATATTCGTGGATAATGAAACTGATTATTAATTCTATTCCTTTTTAAAGCCAGCGCTATGGCTCAATGCTTTTATACATGGCGCATATATGTATTGAGCAGATCTAAACTTCTTGCAATCTTAATCGTACTGGTGCGTTCATTAATGTTGTCATAATTTAGCGTGACATGAATCTCCCAGAATTAGATTGCATTGGTTCAAGCCTCCGCCGCGATTACAGAGGCTATCTTGGGATTAAAACTTGGGAATGCTCCTGAGACGCCCGAGAAGACGTTTAAGACAGTGGCAGTACGTATGTTTTTAACGCTCTGGAACCAGATACTTATAGCAACTGACTACATAGGTATGGCTTGGAGGCACCGCCCTTTGCGACGTACTTATTGCTAGCATCATGGTGTACTTTGTGAGTTTAAAAGTTGTGTTTACTTACATATCAAATTGTTGACGCCCGGTTGCAGCTATCACGTCGTCGAACAGCATTTAAGCGCACAAACTCAGTGCTAAGCCGGCTGACCAGACTTATAGTCGAGACAGGAATGGCTACTGGTGAGTTATAACTTCTTGGATGTTGAACGAAGGGCGTGCCAACTCATTTCTTATAGCTGCGGTGGCTATTGTCGATTTAGCAATGTTCCTGAAATTCCAGCACAATTTCTTTCACATTGCTCCAGCGCTCATTCTCTCAAAACTGTACAGTAACTCGGTGCTAGTGCTTCTTAATAGTCGAGTAGCTTTCACCCATCTCGATCACTACTCCGGAGACGCATCGGCTGCAAACATGCGTACTATGCAATCCGGCGACTTCAGGTCTGAGGTGAATACTGCGATTCACGTCGACATTAATCGAGAGACACTCGTTGGTACAGACGGTGCAAACGGCGCTTTCAAAATGACGCCGTTACAGGTGAGTAATCATATTATGTTCGGTTCAGGGGATAGCAACCTAATTGTTGCATAAATTAATGTAGAGTCGCCAGCAACAAGCCAGTAGAAGCTCTTTCAGCAAGGAAGGCTTGTCGGTATAGTTTGTAAAATATTATTGATACTTGCCAGCTCTACCCTCTTTTTTAATCACATTCATTTTCATTGCGCTTGTATGACTTGAAAAAAAAACGTGTGTAAGTAAACTTTTACGTGTTCACTATTCATTCCAAATTGTATCTAGCTTGCAAGTACTTTGGAATTTGTAGAATAAACCTGTTAAATCTAAAGCCATATCCAACTTCGATTCAATACACTTAACGAGGGAGCTAACAGCGTAAAGCTTCCTCAGATTTTCCAAATTGCAATTGCATCGAAGTTGACTGGAATGCAGCTTGTTTGACAAGAGCCTGAAGTACAAATATTATAAATCAATAGCAAAGCCATGTGACCAGGTTCCCCCATACCCACTGCCAACTTGAACAACCATAGACTCACAGTCGTCATTCCATCCAGTTGCATTCCAATGTCCATCATCATGCCAATATTTTTTCACTGTATCCAGTCCTCCTGAAGCCGACTTTGTAAGATAACGAGTGCGGATAGCGCACCGAGAGACCATCCTGGGCCAGTAGATGCCCGACAGTCGAGATATAACGATGTTTGTCCGATGCCACCGAGTCGAAAATCACGGATTGGTTGCAGTTCTGTAACCTCACTTGTTGGCAGCTCTTGTTTTTGTTCTTGACCTAGTGTTCAGTAAGCATATGTATCCTCATGTGATACATGTCATCCTCAGAAGATTAATAGAACAAGGTCTTGTATCGTTTTAGGTCTGGCTATGCCACAGCACACAGAATCGGCAGTGCAACAGCCGCAAATGGCGTCTTTCTGTCGACTTCGAAAAATTTCAATGATGTAATCCATAGACGCTAGTGCCATAAATAAACTGCACTAATATGCATTCTGCCGTGGGTATATCTGATCTGCCACTGAAAGCTGATGATGCGGAAGCTATTGTGGGTTCGCTATCTTATACTAAACCTTGCGACTCTGCTTACGTCCTGGACTGGGTGACCTATCAACTTAGCAGGTCGAATTGTACACCTCTTTTCTCTATTTACGCAGATGTTCGGCGTCTCAGAGTTCATATGTGACAGGTGGCACAGGTTTCAGAAGGCTCATTCAATGCTGTGTCGATTATGTCGTATATTGGTTGGCGCAACCAAGCTGTTGAGACTATAACTCCCCTGGAACCTTGCCCATCCTATCTCCTTCCTAAACCTCTCCAGTACTGTTACACCTCAAGCTTGATTCCTGCGAACTTTGCGATCCCGGTGATGGCGTCGCAAATCTATGCTCAAGAACTCGCCTCTCTCCACCACGGACATGCTGTATGGGATCCCACTCCACATGGTGGTGATGGACGGACTCGACCTGGCGATGTGGGGTACTTTCAAAATGGCAGCTTTATCCGCCTGTTCAATATTCTTCTACCCGCCGATGATCCATCCCATAAGACATGGGGCGTTCCTAACGATTACTATGCCCTCAAAATGAGTGGTCCTACTCTTCGCACGAGTTGCCCTTTGGTTCCAGGCTCTTATCACTCTGAAAGTGTTCGAGAGCTGTCCGCCTCAGGTGCTATCAATGTGTAAGTTGGTCAGTACATTGAAACTATGATTTTCGGTTGAATACCTTACTTGATAGCAGTAACCAGGCGCATGCCGAGATGTCCTTCTCTTGCAACAAGGAAAGAGGGGCAGTGCTCGTACTTCAGGATTTTGCAGACCGCGAAGACGTCATCGCTTTACGAAAATTCAAAGAATACATGCTGGAAAACTATCGCAGCTGGTTTGACTTTGCATATCACAAGCTCTCAAGAGACATTGTACTCTCCGATCTTATCTTAGTCACAGGTTGCGACATGACTACCCAGTGGGCTATGGCCGCATTCAGCAACAGTGATGTCAGGGTGTCAGGTACTATCGATGCTGAAGTACCTGGCGCGGTGTCTGCCAAATTCTCGCTAGGCGGTGGATGGACAACGACGTGCTCTGTTCATCATCATTGGGGTCCGATACATAGAGCACATGGCGATGAAATGGGAACCAGAGAAGAATTTCTTGAACACGAAAGAGGACCTGATCAGTGTGTCTTTATGCGTGGCTTTAGAGTGAAGGAGCGGATGTTACGCACACCTAAAATCATCCGGGCGGCAGCAGGATCCCATCATCTTGATGATGACAGCTCAGACGGCAGTGACAGCGAATCTCAATGTTCCGCTGTGGCGATTGAATCGCTTTCAGAGCTACCAAAGGTCCGTATGCCAACTTCATCTCCCTCTCTTTTATCGACACTCACTGTGATCTATAGAGCTCAAATTTGCTCACTCCTATCCTCGATCATATGCTTGAGGTGATTGTTTTTTCTTCTTATAATATCTTTCTTTAATTGACATTACATCTGTCTAGTCATCAGATGCAGACGTAGTGATAGCCCACGATAAAGACCTATGGCCATATCTTGAGGTTTGTGCACTACTTTCTACTCTACGTCGAATTCCTTAACTCTGAATACTAGCATGCTGGAGACTTCGAACATATATCCGAGAGGCTCAAGCTTGAATGCCCACCTGTTAAAGTCAAAGATGGTGGTAAGTCTCATGTTTCGTTATCTCTCATGATCAGACTTGATCGAGACGATTTAGTCGGTTCCTTCGAAAAGAAAAGGAGGCGGAAGGCTACCAAAGCCAGTTATCCTACATTGGTATCCGATACGAATGAATACTTCCGGACACTTGCTCGCTCTGAAGCACAATTTGGCCCGTTACACTCACATTCGTCAAATACACCAATATTCTCTCAAGCCTTAGAACAGATTTTCGAAGGGGAATCTCTGCCTATTCCGGAGAGCGTGAGCTCAAATCCATCTGCAGACCGACGCTGGACAAATGATTCTGTATCATTTACCGGCCATGAGTCTCCCCAAGAGGCTCCGAATACTCGAGAGAGCACTTACGACGAGATTGCTAACTGGTTAGATGCAGACTTTGGTCCATTGCGGTCCTCAAGCCCTGCAAGAAATTCTGCAAGTGCATCGAATTTCGCACCAGAAATGCGTGGAAATCGACGATCAATTCCTCATTTCTTCGACAGAGGAGGCACATCTATTATTCGTCCAATTAGTCATCGGAAGCGGATTTCAACCAGGAAACATCCAGAAAAGTAGCTTTTTTCTCTTAGCTTTACGACTGAATGCGTCTAATCGATTATGGTTGTCATCCTATAGATCACGTATTGAAAGCAAGAAGGACACAGTTCATGGTGAACCTTCGCTCAATGCGTCACCGACATTGCTAGCTGGCTTTGATGCACCCATAGTCAACGATAGTCGTATTGCACCCCACAAACGTGGCAGAAAAACAGGCGCATCTGATGAAAGCCCCGGAATACTCCCAGCTTCAAATCCAGATATTGCTGCTTCTTCCTCATCGAGGGCGGCCAACACAGTTTACGAAGGAACGTCAACTCTACTGCACTCCTTAGATCAAACCAAGGACGTCGTCGTAGCCCTCAAAGTTGTGCGGTCCAAACCCGCTAAACCTAGTGAGGTATGTTCTGCTTTTTCGTTCAAGATGCCTTCATTGTTAAATGACGCTTCAACAGAACTATACTCGTGAGCTCGTCATGTGGAAACAGCTGGACCACCCGAACGTCCACCGTTTCTTGGACACTGGGGAAACTGTGTCCCGAACGGGCACATCGGTTCTTTCGATGCAAAACAGCGACGGAATGGACGATCGGGAACGGACCCCTGGCCCGGATCGCTTGTCATTGGTTCGATCTCGATCCGGCTCTCTGTCTATCTGCTGGTCTGATAAGTTCTTTCCAGATACGCGAAATTGTTGAAGGGATACGATATTTGCACGAGCAAGATCCAGCTATTGTTCACGGGGACCTCAAAGGAGTATGTTCACTAGTTACTTCGGTGTGGTTTGTGCTAATGCTTCACTTGTAGGCTAATATTCTTGTAACAAGGCCTGGAGCAGCCTGCCTGGCCGATTTCGGCTTCTCAAGAGTTACGGAAGATTCTCCATCAGCTAGTGCCTCAAAGCCCTCACAAGGCTCTATCAGCTGGTTTGCTCCAGAAATGATTACTCACGACGCATCTCTAGAACACAAACCAATGCATGCTTATTCCTTCGGCTATGTCATGCTTGAAGTACATCGAATCATTTTCTCCTGTGTGTTAATTCTCATAAATTGCGATCCTCGTTTTAGATCCTCGGTAGTCAACCACCATTTCGAACAAAAACTAGAGCTCCAATGGATCTCACGTCGAAACCGAGAGGGCGCCAAAAGTGGCGATCAACGCCGGAACCCCAGGAAGAGAAGTTGTGGCCCTGGCATATAAGCCTAGACGATACGCCAAACATACAACAAGTCGAGGAAACTTTGAGAAGAATAGGGGGTCCTGTCCATGAAAACCCACATCAATCATCAACGTTAACGAGATCACATCCGATAGACCGCGAAGGAAATGACTCACCTGGACCACTTGATGTGGAAGACCCCCAGCAAGATCAGTGGTCGTTTTACGTTGAGTCCCCTTGGCCAGAGAATGAGAATGTTCCGGACGATTTGCCATGCACGACGCCTTGTTTGGATGCCTTCGTGCCGGATGCCCTTTATTCATCCACAGAGACTTACCCACCACTCTTCTCTCCAAGTTGGTATTCGGATGTCCTCGTGCCGGATACCTTCGTGCCGGATGCCCTCTATCCATCCACAGAGACGTACTCAGCACTCTTCCCTCCAAGTTTGTATCCAGATGCGGGCTGGGATCGCTTACCCAATATTCATTTCGACGTACCCATCGATCTCACTGGATTTGAAGGTCGTTTTCTTTCACCATCTCCTTTTCTTCAACCGCCCGATGTTATAAGCACTCAGTCACCACTATTCTCGCAACCCGGTCTGCAAAATGGACGTAGGAAGAGATCAACCGGATATATCATCCCGCCTGCCTCCTCGGAGCGCTATGGA
Source organism: Nidula microcarpa (assembly GCA_036937055.1). Classification (NCBI taxonomy): domain Eukaryota; kingdom Fungi; phylum Basidiomycota; class Agaricomycetes; order Agaricales; family Nidulariaceae; genus Nidula; species Nidula microcarpa. Next base: position 15,889 of record JASFDD010000233.1, on the reverse strand, counting down.
CGGGATCACAGTCCCCCAGTCGCAGCGCTGCGACGATCTTCGCCTGTATATGTCATCCCGCCTGCCTCCTCGGAGCGCCATGGGCGGGATCGCAATCCTCCACTCGCTGTGCGAGATCCATCACGAAAGTCTTCACAGTTGAACTCGTCCGCCTCCCCGGAGCGCCGTGGGCGGGATCACAATCCTCCACTCGCTGTGCGAGATCCATCACGAAAGTCTTCACAGTTGAACCCGTCCGCCTCCTCGGAGCGCCGTGAGCGGGATCGCAATCCTCTACTCGCTGTGCGAGATCCATCACCAAAGTCTTCACATTTGAACCCGTCCGCCTCCTCGGAGCGCCATCAGGATTATGGCACTCCTCGAGTCGAAGCGCGTCGGCGATCTTCATCTGTCCAGTCTGGCTCCTTAGAGGACTATGAACTGGTTCCCAGTCCTCGAGTCACAGCTCAACACCGATCTTCGTCATTTCCACCTGTAAAACTGACACCGTCCGCCTCCTCAGAGCGCCATCAGGATTATGGCACCTCTCGAGTCGCAGCACGTCGACAACGTCCACCTGTATACACCATCCCGTCTGGCTCCTCGGAGAGCCCTGAACGGGATCACAGTCCCCGTGTCGCAGCGCGACGACAACTCTCACTTGGGTGTGCCATCTTGCGATCAGGATCGCAGCCCACTAGTTGCAGCGCGTCGACCGCCTTACCTTTTTTCCCCTCTAGTTCTTTGAAAGAACGGGTAAGTACACTCCAACCTCCTCCATCATAATTACTTTTTCTGATGTTCCATTTCACATAGCATTGATTGCCACTTTCCGCACGAGATGTGTCAGGAAGACCTCTCTTCGTCCTCTGCCGTGCCACCTAGATCACATGTTCGTTCCATCTCAAGCACCGGCGCCGCATCCGCCCGCCGACCAAAGCCACGAGAACTCGCGTTGAGCGCAATGTTTCCTGAGTCATACGATTGTATTTCGTTCATTTTCATCGTGGTCTTCGCCGTTGGGAGAATGTCCATTCTCTTCCAGTCTGTCTGGTACAGACAGCGAAATACTACGTCGTCTTCTACCTGATGATTAGATCCGTCCACTTGGAAGCCTCTAATCGTCATGGTTCTGTCCTTGAACGTATGGATGCGTTCTCACTTTATTCGTTTTCACTTCGGCTCGATTTTCAGTGTTCTTTCGGACAAATCACTTAGAATATCATGTATCACTTACCTTGTATTTTATTTTCCTTCAGAGGACCAGTTTGAAAGATAGCAAAATCAAGCTCACTGAGCGCCCATACGAAAGTTTATAAGGCTGGGCGCATCACAGTAATGCTAATAGCTCTGAACTAGGGTTAGGGGCACGATCATACGATGTTGGAAAACTAATTATAAACGTCGACAAAGAGTCTATTGCATGTAATTTCGATCTCGATGTCCTCCACCATGGCATGCTATACCCCGGTGGACGTCCCCGCCTCGGGGTCACAGCCATTCACGGACTACTCGGCATGGCGGCTGCTGAGCAACGAAGGCGGGCGGCATACATGGCACTACTTGTCCACCCCCGGGGAGCGCGCCGCCTGGCCGCAGACGGTCGTCGACAAGTACTGGATCGGACTCGACACCGGGCTCCCTGCGCTGCCCAAGGCTCGCACGCCGTACGAAGCAGCGAAGAATGGGTACGCGTTCTACCAGCATCTTCAGTCGGACGACGGGCACTGGGCGGGCGAGTACGGTGGGCCCATGTTCCTCCTCCCTGGCCTCGTCATTGGTTCTTACATAGCGGGCATGCCGTTCAAGCACGAGGAGCGCCTCGAGATGATCCGCTACATCTTCAACCACACGCACAAGGACGATGGTGGATGGGGCATTCACGTCGAGGGGCACTCCACCGTATTCGGCACCGCACTCAATTATGTCGCGCTCCGGCTCCTGGGCGTCTCTGCCTCCCATCCCGTCTGTGCCAGGGCACGTAAGACGCTTCACGGCCTAGGTGGCACCACCGCCATCCCTGCCTGGGGAAAGTTCTGGCTCGCCCTGCTCAACGTATACCATTGGTCCGGCGTGAACCCCGTCCCGCCCGAGTTCTGGCTCCTCCCCACCGCGCTCCCCTTCCACCCCACGCGCTGGTGGATCCACACACGCGCCGTTTACCTCCCCATGTCCTACCTCTACGGTGTCAAATTCAAGACGCCCCTCAACCCGCTCCTTCTCGAGCTCCGTGACGAGCTCTACACCGAGCCGTATGACACCATCAACTGGCCCGCGCAGCGCAACAACGTCTCCCCCGCGGACCTCTACTCCCCCCACGCGGCGCTCTTCGACGGCATCAACGTCCTCCTCTCCTCATACGAGTCCTGCGCGCTCCCGCCCCTCCGCAAAGCCGGCATCGACCGCGCGTACCAGCTCATCATCTACGACGACGAGAACACCGGCTACCAGACCCTCGCGCCCGTCTCCAAGATGTTCGCACTCGTCGCGCGCTTCCACGCGGAGGGACCCGACGCGCCCTCATACAAGCTCCACCGGGACAAAAGGGCTGACTTCATGTGGCTCGGAAGCGAGGGCATGATGATGTGCGGGACGAATGGAAGCCAGCTGTGGGACACGGGGTTCATCGCGCAGGCGCTGGTAGAGACGGGACTGGCGGAGGAGGAGCCGCAGTTCCGCGCGGGGCTGGTGAAGGCGCTCGAGTGGCTTGACGGCGCGCAGATGAGGGAGAACCCGAAGCATTTTGAGGTTGCGTATCGGCAGGCGACGAAGGGCGCGTGGGGGTTCAGGTGCGTTGAATTTTGTCGTTGTGCGTTTAATCATTTACACTTCGGGTAGCACGAAAGAACAGGGCTACACCGTAAGTGACTGTACAGGCGAGGGCCTCAAAGCCGTTATGTACCTTCAATACGACCTCGAGTGCGTGGTCCCTCTTCTTCCTTACTCAGATCTCCACTAATCCTTGTTCATTGCCTCAGCTTCACCCCCTCGCCCGTCTCCCCCGAGCGCATGTACGACGCCGTCGACATCATGCTCAGCCTGCAGAATCCCGGCGGCGGGTTCGCGTCGTACGAACTCATCCGCGGGCCGAAATGGCTCGAATGGCTGAATCCTGCTGAAGTGTTTGGTGAGTGCATGATTTTCTTCGTGGAGAGCGCTCCTTTCTGTGCATGCTGCCATTTCATCCGTAATGCTTCGTGTGCTTTCACTTTATTTCAAGCAGAATTTGAATTTTGGTTTCTGCTTGCCTGTTTTCCTATTTCTTCTTTGCTGCTGCCCTCCTTTCTTCATGTTACTTCTTCTTTAGCGCCGTGTGTCCTGCGTCTGTCGTATCTATACTCAATATTTCTGTTTACTGTTTCTCCTCGTACTCCTTCTAACCTCTTTCGTCTTCCAAAGGTAATATAATGATTGAATACACATACCCCGAATGCACCACCTCAGTCATCACTTCACTCGCCATATTCCGGAAACATCACCCCAACTACCGAGCTGCGGACGTTGAGTGCGTCTCTTCTCATTTTCTGTCCCATTCTTATCCCTATCCATGCTTCAGCTCCCATCTCATCTGACTTCTGCCTAATTTTTTACCCCTATCTCTTATAGCCGCACCATAAAGAACGCCATCTCCTACCTCCATGATGCTCAGCACCCCTGCGGCGGTTGGGTCGGGTCCTGGGGCATCTGCTTCACATATGCGACACAATTTGCGCTGGAGAGTCTCTCTCTCGTCGGAGAGACATATGCTACGTCTCGCTATGCGAAGAAAGCATGCGATTTCCTACTGGAGAAGCAGCGCGATGATGGAGGATGGGGGGAGAGTTATAAGGTGCGTGGGTCGTGGCTTCGTTGATTATGTGGGAATGGATGTTGACACGCACCTGGTGACAGGCATGTGAGCAGACTAAATGGATCGATCACGCGGAGACGCAAGTCGTGCAGACGTGTTGGGCCGTGTTGGCGCTCATGTATGCGCGTTACCCACATCCCGAGCCGATCGAGAAGGCCGTGAGGCTCGTCATGTCGCGTCAACTACCGGTGAGCTTTTCGTATATCTCGCATCTCTCACAGTCACAATCTCAACTTCTTTTTCTTCATGACAGGATGGCTCCTGGGCACAAGAAGCCATCGAAGGCGTATTCAACAAAACCTGCGCGATCGCGTACCCAAACTTCAAGTTCTCCTTCCCCATCTGGATGCTCGGCAAGGCTGAGAAATATCTGGAAGAGCTCAAAGGCGTGAAATGGGGCGAGGTGAAAGTTAGCAACGGTGCGACGAACGGGAAGATTAATGGCAATGGCCATCATTGAACGTAACCGTTGTGCGTACCGTTTATTGGAATCTACATCTCGGATTTGATACCCCAAAATAATTTCGTTGCATCCCCACCCCTTTGAAGTTTACATCCGCGAGCCTTTCAGTGCGAACTTTGCATTTTGATCTTTTCTCATTTCATATGATGCAACCCTTTGCCACCCTGCAGTAAAATATTCGCCAGCACTCGACTCGAGTCTCGACGTTGGAATATGCGAAGTCCATCAGTCTGTGCAAGCGCGTAGTTAAGATGTAAGTTTAACCCACTTGGTCATATACCCAACCGAAGGTTACTGGATCAACTCTACGTTCAGTTTGCATCACCATTTTGTGCCCTCGATCCTAGTGTCACGATCTGGCACGATCATCTGCCACTCAACTGCCAACCTCGCGCTCCCGTTTGGGCTCCCTTTTTCCTTTCCTCGGCACATTTTAGAACTTCAGTGATACTGTTAACAATTTGCTTACAAAGAGACAATCTTCGCTTTTGAACTGATCTATGCATAAGCAACAGGGTGGTTACATTCGATCCAGTCTCATTGCGGTTGGAGCCACCTTGCCTGACCAATAGACTTAAATGATGCAAAGGACGGACGGAAAGATTTTTGGGATGTGTGTAAGTAGTTTGTACGGAACTGTAACTGATGTGCGTTACTAATTTCGCCATAACGGTTGCTATCGACTCGGATGCATATGGTCAAAGTGCACTGTCCCACGGCGTTCCGCGCTCTGAAGGCTTTGTACCTTGGCGTACCTCTCGCCACAAAAGTTCACGCGTCGCACTGAACCTTGCCCTGAACGGGGACTTGCAGGGTCTTACTGTAAACGGGTATCTCGTTATGACTATACGTATGGCCGCTCAGTACCTCATGAGACCTCAAGTCCTAGTGTTGTTGTGAATCTGATGTCGCCAACGGTGACATGCCCATTCAATGAACGCCTAAAATATTGAGTCGTTACGCCAGAATTCAACTTCTCATTGCGGAGGATTCCTACCAAGTGTTGAATGCGCCAAGAAATTTTTTGTATATATTACTTGTATGTAAACATCTGCGAGATATTGAGTTTCTGGAATCTCTACTTCCATCATACGAGCCTGGCATACGATTAGCTGGTTAGGACTACTATTGCCGATTCCAAAACTTACCGATTCCAGGCCCATCGCTGCGGATTTTCAGCGGTCAACCTGACGATCTGACCTCTGAATCAGAAAGAGGTACTGAAGAACATACGACGTATCGCGAACTCGGACTCCGGAAGGAGTCTTCGGGGAGAACGGAAGAGCTCAGGAGAAGCCTGCACGAAATGTGTCTAATGTCTTCCCATTCAGAACCGCAAATGAAACAAGAAAAAATAAGATTGGGAAACATAGCGAGGCATCGTTGTACTGTCCTCGATCTACTTTATTCTTGAGTGTTGAAGGAAAATCAGAGGGCAAAAGCCATTGTCTCGACTTGCCAGGGGAAATTCAAGCAGTACAGCTGAAAGAAGGTTCTGGTATCCCAGCGAATCTAACCCCAGAATAATTAAAAACCGATTCAAGCAGGAGGCGCCGATTCATTGTGGTTTAGAAAGATATTATGCAAGACATACTATTCGAATGCTGGTCCTACAAAAAATTCAAATGTTATTTAGGTTCCACTGGAAATACTTCTGTATACTAAAGGATGGAAACAATGCCTGCGTCGCAATTCAGTACGTTGACCCATAATTTCAGACCGAGAGGACAGGACCAGAATGGAACATGTAATGCGTACGTATACAGACGACTCCATAAGAGTTGTTCATGATTATAAGCTGCAGTTTCTTCTGAAAATTAATCTTCTTATTCTATATTCCATTCAGTATTGAAAAGTAAAAGGACGTACGCGAGTCTATGGATGTCATTCGGAGACGTCCAACCACACGGAATGTTGCATTGCTCCAAAAGTGCACGGTGAACTTGGTGCCAATGCGATATACACACCTGATAGCACCAAATTAGCATAGTGTATGTTGAATTTACGTCAAAAAAAATCTCATTGGGTGATCAAAGTCATCTACGAATCATATTGGGGATTCTATTGTTAGCTTGTTATTGTTCTGCAGACAATAGGAATATACGTACCCGACTCCAGGAGGTCTTCTATCAAGAGTGCAATACCAGAGAAGACCTTTTGGTTAAATCGAGACGGTTTGAGGTCAGTACCTTGTACGTCGGATAAGCCTCGAACAGTGAAGTAGAGCGACCATGGTAAAGTGCACGATGGTGGTCAAAGCGTGAGTTGCACACTGCAAAGTTCCAAACAACTTTCCAAATCGGGACTGTTTGTTTTTGCCTTTCAAGCCAAATATGGACCCTCACTTGTTTTGCACATTGTTCCCTTCATGGCGATCTGTCAAAACCGGAGTGCACAAGCAGCCTGCAGGCATTTCTTCTTATCTACCTAAACTTGTGGACTATTGTCTTTGGCTCGAAGATGGAGCGCCTCTATTGTACTCATCACTTTGGAAAGTTCTTCGTTGAAAGCTATCAGTATCAGAAGAACAATAGCACGCTTCTGTATATAACCAGTTGGTGTGTGGTATATATCATAGCATCTTCTACTATCTGCTCCATCAGCTCTCAACGACTCTTGGGTCTACAGTCACTCTCTTTTACGGCAGATCTCCCTTACACCCTGTGTATCATTGCTGTCCTCGGGTCCACTACCACTCCACAGTCAACTTTCCACACATCTATTATGTTGACGAACGGAACTTTTGCTGTTGCTGTCGTTAAGCGTCAAGTCATGGTTGTGCAAGGTGAGCTTTTTTCCATTTCTTCCACGTTATCATCTTTCCTCATCAACGTAAACATTACTTCCAGCTTCCCGTTCGCACACCAAGCGCGAAAAATATCTCGACGTCCAGACTTATTCGCCCTTTGGGGACCGTGTTTTCCTCGAATCTGAGGTCCCACACACGCGCATTGCGTCATCCGATGTCCTCACCATCCTGCCTTTCACCGAGAAAAGCATGAGTGCGACGCAGGGCATTCTAGAGCTGCCCCAACAGGCCTTCTCCACGTTCTTGGAGCTCAGTTCTCGTCAGCAGAAGAGGTGTGAGAGCCTGTGGAGCGCATGGGCACTGAAGCATTGAGTTACTTCGCCCATCCAAATATTAGACCATGGATCAGGACGGATTCATCTTCTGCCCATTGCTATGTCGTGATTCTGTTGATGTGTTTGTACTCTCGATACCATATCTTGTAGCTTTAGGATCCTTCTACTGTATTTTTAGCACCCTACTGTATCATTTATCTGATCTCCATACTTGGCTATATTTCCTTCATATACTGCTTAACTTCCTGTGCCGTATCGAGTCGCACTATGTATACTAATGGAGTATGTGTTTTCTTAACCCAAACGTTGACCAAGACTCCAACATCTACAGTATTTTTAAGTCGAAGTTCCAGTTACACCGCGATTCCCGCCTCCGCTCCAAACGCGTGACTCTCACATGCGTAAAGAGAATATTCTGTCAGAAATACTTATGTCAACGGTCAGTGTAAGTTCTGACCGCGAGCGCCATGATGAGTAGTTGACGACAACTCCGCTCGCTATCGTGGGAAGACCTCTGCAGTTCCCGATATCTTTGTATGCCCTCCAGTGACCTCACATGCCAATCTACTTCCATCTTGTAATGTTGATCAAATTACACGATCACAGCCGTAAACTCAATCTAATCAACGGTTGTGCGGATCGCCAAGGCCATGAACTACTTTAACTTAGCAGTTTAAGCGCTGCATGCTAGACCAGAGTATTTTGTTATTTATGTTGCGTCCAAATCCCATGTAACAAGCTTATCCCATGTAAATAAGTTTTATAATTTAAATGCCCTGCCAACAGCATCCAATGATCTACATCATTGACGCTCCGCGTCCAAGGGAATGAATTTATTTCCCATCTGTGCAAGAAGATTGAAAATTAGTGCTCGTTTAACTTGAAAGTGTTGAAGAATCTCTTACATGTTCATGACTGTTAGTGTCGGTTTCGCGTAGGACGTTGACTCTAATTCCATCGTCTTTGTTTTTTGCGCCGTTTTCTGAATGGCTACCTGCACCGTTCATTACAGACGTGAGACCTATCGAAGGATGTTGTGACCGATCATACGGCATAATCATTCGGTTATTGAAGATGGTGAGGAGTGTGTTGGAGTAAAGCTTTCCCAGAGCATACGGCCTATAGAGAATTTCAATGGCGCTCCATTCAGTTCGGGTATTAATGACTTACGGGCACAAGAACATGGTATTTTCCTGATCATTTTTTGTGAATCCATCGCTCTACCGCATGGTATCAAATTAAGTCTCACCGGATGGCTGATGAACAGTGCTAGCGTTATTATGGCGACACTGGCTATTATGACGATGGTATATCAGCTATAAGCGTTTCGTCATAAATCACAGATCGTGCTTGCCTGAAAGAGCGTTGGTTTCTAGAGTTAGGGCAATAATTCGTGTTAGGATGTAGTTAGTCTTCTGAATACTGCTTCGACGCTTGGCACGATAAAGCTGAGGGCACACAATTAAAACAGGCGGTAAATATTTTTTATGATGAATATACTCACGAAATATGTCATGGCAAGAGCAATAAGAGTATCGGAGAGCGCAGCGCCAGCCAGCCATATCTAAATGCCATTAAGTTCATCAGTACGTCAAACAGAAAAAAAGACAATGCTCAAATATTCTTACCTTTGGTGCAACGAGGGTCGCAAGGGATTGAAGGTTGCCGACTTGTAGTGCCTGTTATTTATTTTGGTACAACGATCCAACGACTAGCTGATAAAGCCCACCATTATTCCTGCAGCGAAGCCCGCAGCCGCTTGGGCTATCGACACCGCAGCAATGATAGCCGTCAAAACCATGGAACGCCCTAAAATCCAGATGCGCCAGGTGAAGTATAATTGCACGATGAGCGAGATTAATCCCGCCATGAGCGGGAGGCTGATCGGATTTGTGTAGGTTTCCGTGAGCGCCTCAATTCTACCCCAGCCGTGCGCGAACCAATGGAAGATTTCGGCACTTGACAGAGCCGTTTGAATACACTCCAGAAAATAAAGCCCATAGACTGATGTGAAATTAGCTTTGGAGTGTGATATAGAACGTAAAGACGAAGATACCAAGAATTTTCAACCCCAAATAGTCATTGAAGCAGAGATGGTAAAGAACTGGCCACAATTATCAGAATGGGATCGCAATTGTGAAGTGCATAAAACTTACAGACTTGGACTGTGAGGATTCCGAATAATCCCCAATTGAACATGATGCCCAATAACTGTATAAAATATATTAGTATATGATTTGATTTATAGGTGAAAGAGCAATACCTGCGGAGCAGTTCTAATAATTCGACGGGTTAAGTTAGGTCGATATCGCTTTAAATAAGTTTACGACTTACAATAGCTCAATATTGGGAGGGATGAATGGAGTGGCAGCGCCTGCATCTGCCATTTTGCCAGTGGAGATGAGGGAGACACAAGTGTTGAGCGTGGATGAGCACGGAATCCAATTTGAAATACTACCCTCCTATTTAAAGGCATTGTGCTATTCTTCATTCAGAGTTTGACAGTCCGAATCGCAGATCTACGGTTGTACAGAAGCCAAATCCCATGGGAAAGAATCGTAAACACTTTTTCGAGGGTCGAAGAAGGATGTGATCTTCTTTTGCGATGTATAAATGGTATCATCCCACTATGCTGCAGCGTATCAGAGTATATCGTGACGTCGCTACCGTACGTACCTGATATGTACGTACTTTGGTCTTGTTTTTCTGCAGAGTCCAGAAGGCATCAGCATCGTATCTATTCGCACAGCATCGAACTCAAGACAGCAATTCTACGTATAATTAGAGAACGTACCGTGAACATTTGACTCAAATCCTTATAATAGCTACAATTCTTCTGAAATTCTTTCTATCGAGTCGTCGACTAGGCAATCCAGATGGTTTTGCTTGTTTGATGCTCGTCGTTTTCCCTTTAAGTCCGATCGCACACTGTAAATCGCTTCGGAGGTCCAGGACAGTCAAACTTCAAAGGTTTTCGGGTGCCTCAGTACCGACTTCCACACAGGTACATCTCTATCACAGGGACAGCCTATTCCAGCCTCCCTGGCCGCCAAGGTTCGGATTGATTTTTCTAGAAACAATCGAGTTTCCATTCATGAGAGTTTCAATGAGGCAAAAACCCTGCCTTGATATCGCATCATAGCGTCGTCGTATGGAGCACATACTATCAGACTCCCAGTGGGTTTCCAGCGCAGCCATGAGTTGAATTTTTCTCAATTGATTGTGTTCCATCGGAAGAAAGCGTATGTACTGGCAAGATAAATACTTGGTGGTTCTAATTTGGTTTGGCGTTCCTTTCTTTGTGATTCACACTGGAGTCGTATTCCAAGGCACCGCGATCAGAAGCCCTAGGATTTGAAGTGATTTGCGTCCTCCCTTAATTGGCTCCCCTTGCTGGTGTCAGCTTGTACACTTGCTAAGTTGTGATCGGCGACCTTCTTGGAGGTTGGACCCTTGGGGGTTGGAACGAATTGAAATTTGACATCGCTTCGTGGCGGGGACTGCCGGCCACGAGATCAAAACGTGGTCGCTGAGATCGAATCGCGATGAGCCGCCGGACCGGGCCTACAGTTTGCACTTGGGATTAGGGCCCTTGTAAGACCCATCATCACCGCTCAGTGCGTTTCTTCCTTGTGAACAAAATGGTTTCTTCTGGGCAAAATGAAGCCACAAGTACCGAACGGAACGTGCGAAGTTTATGACCAGGTACACTCAGTTGCTGTGGACCTTCAACCCACCGCTCGTATAAGCTCGTAATGACACCTGCCTAGTATCATCCATCCCCTTGACTATCGTCCAACGTCTTCCTGTCAGTCCTGCATTTTCGAGCAACACCCTACGGCATACGATGATACCGGTGCTTGCTCTTGCGCTTGCAGTCGTCATCTTCGTCTACATTAAAAGCAGAAGAACTCCAAGTCTTCCGCTGCCTCCTGGCCCGAAGAAGCTTCCTATTCTTGGCAATTTGCTGGAATTACCTACAAGTTTTGAATGGGAGACCTATGAGGAATGGGGAAAAGTGTATAGTACGTCTATTACAATGTCAATCCTGACTCACATTCACAATGTCTGATTGTTATTTGTCTTTTAGACTCGGATATCCTTCACTTGAGTGCGGCAGGGGTCAATCTAATTATTCTCAACTCCATCAAAGCTACCCATGATTTACTAGAGAAGAGATCCTCGATATACTCTGGAAGGCCAGGCGGCGTGATGGTGCTGGATTTGTGCGTACTCGTAAAGTGGATCAGTTTTAGAGCGTTGGCTATAATGATTTGTTAAACCTTACAGAGTGGGCTGGAATTGGTTGTTCCTCACAATGGGTTACGGAGAGTCATGGAAAGAACGTCGCCGCCTTTTTACTAGACACTTCCACGAGTCTGGTCCAACCGTTCACAGGCCTCGGGAGACCTACTTTGTCCGAAGATGTTTGGCTCAGCTCGCAGATGCACCGCGTAAAGGTCTAGAACTGACACGAGAGTTCGTAACATATTCTCATCCCATGAAATCGTGGAACATTCTGATGTTTTTTGCGTTTGAAGAATGATTGGTGGTATCACCCTCTCGCTCGCTTACGGTATCGACATCCTCCCAGCGAATGATCCTTATATCCAGCTGGCGGAACATGCCATTAACGGCCTCGCTGAGTCTGCGGTTCCCGGAGCATTCCTTGTCGATGCGCTTCCATTCTTGAAGTACGTGCCTGAATACATCCCTGGTGCAAATTTCCAGAAAAAAGCAAAGAAATGGAGAGAATTGCAGATGAGGTTTCGCACTGAGCCTTTCGCCAAAACGGTCAAGGACATGGTACGTTGCCTACTTGCCCGAATTGCGTCCGAATAGAGTACATCAGATATCTATTTATATTGATTTTTTTTCAAGGCCGAAGGCACCGCCCAGCCTTCCTTTGTTTCTGAATCGTTGGAGGCTCTCGAAGATACCCCAGATACAAATCGCCAAAAGGATGTTATCCGCGATACCGCGGGAATGTTCTTTGCTGGTGAGGAACTCTTACATCTAAATAATGATCACTGCATACTTATTTCGGTTGCCAGGGGGGTCGGATACCACTGTATCCGCGATCCACACATTCATTCTTGCAATGCTTTGTTATCCCGATGTGCAAGCGAAGGCATACAGTGAAATTTCTGGGGTTGTTGGCTTGGGTCGACTTCCTGAGTACGGAGACGAACAGGACTTGCCTTACGTCTCTGCCATAATAAAGGAGGTACTTCGGTGCGTTTCATCCTTCAAACAGAGGGGTTTCAGCTGACTTCAGGGTTATTTATCGTCGTTAGCTGGAGACCAGTGACACCGTTCCGTAAGTGCCGATTGCTTGCAGTTACAGACAAATAATCACTTACTGGATCCAATCATGAAGCATTCCCTCATCTCCTGACAGAAGACGACGAGTACAATGGATATCATATTCCCAAAGGCTCTATTATCCTACCTAACTCGTGGTAGGTTCTCGAGAATGATTGATTTCGCGATGGCACAAATAATTTATTTAGGGCAATGCTTCGTAACGATGAAGATTATCCCGATCCGGATGCCTTCAAACCGGAAAGGTACTTGAAAGACGGGAGATTGGATCCTGCCGTGCGGGATCCCGCAACCATGGCGTTTGGTTATGGACGAAGGCAAGTTCTTTCTTCGTCTGTTGTAGAAACTAACCGTCGTAGAAACTGATATACCATTTATATCTTAGAGAATGCCCGGGTAAAGTGATGGCTCTGAAAAGCTTGTGGCTTACAGCAGCATCTCTTCTCGCTGCGTTTGAGATCACCAAGGCGCTCGATAGGAATGGTAATTCTATTGAGCCAACCATGAAGTACACCTCGTCGCTGGTCTGGTGCGTAGTTATTACACGGAACTCAATGAAGTCATCACTCATTAGTACTGTATTTAATCAGTCATCCCGTGCCGTTCGATTGTAGCATAAAGCCACGATCCCAAGTGGCGGAACGCCTCGTGAGATCCGCAGTGGAACATGCGCATTGAGACAGTATTATTTATCAGATTCTTCTGAATTGTTACTACCATTCTTAATGTACCTATTAACATTTCTTAACTCATAGTCCCTGTTTATCCGAGGCATTCATTTGCTTTGACTCGAGTTGTTCTCATAAGTGCGTGATGGATTATAGTTCTTGAGAAAGACCAGTTGCTTCGAGTAAATACGAAGCCTCTCGTCTATAAATCGCTTAGGTGCTTTATATTCCTTTCCGACGTGGATTCTGGAGAAGTCCATGATCGAAACACGAAGTCTATACTGTACATAATCAGGTGCCCTGCCATTTTGAACGCTGCTCATCGAGTTTTCAACACCAAGAAGAAATTTTAGTACCCACGGGTAGCGAAATGTCTCGAGAACTTGAGTTTGCTTGAATAAATCTTAAAATAGAAAATTAGATGGTTTTAGAGCACGTACAGTACTCTTAAGTCACTTTTTGACATTTACCAGGAAGTCGGCCACCACCTCGATCCCTCGACAACCTGCAAAACACAACAGTTCAATTTCTTAAATATCAATCTGATAATATGCAGTTCTAAGATCAAATTTAAATCAATGAGAAATGTTCTATCCTCGGTGAGATGTTGTGGTATTAAGTTCAGGCTTCTGCAAAATAAGGGTATTGGCCATTTTTGGCATTCAGAGAGTAATTAGGAAAAAAGTAGGAAGTGCTTTAGAATAAATTTTTCATAATTGTATAGCACAAGCCCTTTCTCTTTCCAGCAAGCCCAAGGTCTTGCCAATATCCCTTCTCCTCGTCGAGAAACATGGTTCTGACCGAGTACCCAATGTGGCCGAGTTCCTGATTACGTACAGCATGTTTGTCATTGCCCTTTTAGCCAATATAGTGTACAGGAATAAATGCAGTCAGGGACTAGCACGGATAACTCCGATAATGCGAAAAAATATTCCTTAGCTCGCAATACACATCCAATTAGTTTGAAATCTTACGGCGCAGCTTCATTCTATATTATATTCACTGTATGAAACTTTGAACACTTATAGTGGAGCCAATTTTGTACAGTAGCATTTCACCTGTGGCACGGGTAAATCACGGGTAAATCATGTTTTTAAGGATTTGCGGATTGTTGTCTCAGCGTCTCGTTATAATCTTTGTATAAGATATTCATATATATTGTAGTTGTATCCATGCTAAATATCTAAGGTATAGAGCAAAAAATGGATCCAGGAGAGGGTAAATACATGATTTACCCGCGGGTATCCATGCTAGTCCCTAGAATGCAGCATCAATGAGTCAAATAATAATCAAGTTGAAGTGCAACCCAAGTGCAACTATCGTGTTCTAAGCACTGTGATAGTCTAAAATTATTCCATTTTATTGAAACTAGCAGTTACTGAGGATATTATGCTTGAAAAGAGGTTATTACTAGTATGTGATCCATTTGCAAATTCATGGCAAGTAAATTCAAGCGGCAGGAACATACAATGTTATCTGACTGACTTGAAACATTTAATCCGAACGCCAGAATTACAGGAGAAGTTTATGTAGAAAATTACTGTGTTTTTAACTTTGGTTTCTGTCTTTTTCTGATTGTTTTAACTGCTGAGAAAGTCAACTGCCGATAGGTGCTTCAATTGTGCTTCAAACCCGCCCTCGATGAGAAGGGTCTAAATATTTTATAGTCCAGAGTAAGCTATGGTTAGGCGATACAACAAGGCTTCTATGTACCTGTCTGCAAACGAGAATAATGTTGAACATGTTTGTCTCCCGATGAGTGTACCAAGAAGGGATGATGAGCATAAGGTGAGATAAGCGTGCAGGAGAGGCCCTCGAATTTGAGCTTGAAACTCTGTGATAACTTCTAATTCTAAGGCAGAAACACTGGCAATTCCACAACCTTTTTTTATTTCTTACTAGATCACCTTAATCTCCAGCAGAAAATCGTAAGCTACTTACTGCCTTCAAGCATGTGGTACCCCCGCATGTCGGCGCTGGGGGCTGTCAGCAGCGTGAATGTAGCGATTTTCACAACGACGATCTATAATGCACAGAGCGCGTTAAAATTAAGGGCGATAAAAAATTAAGTCATGTTCGATGAAGTCAAATAGGATCGAGTCTGTTCTGCATGATACGTGAATTATGTACCAGAAACTGGTAAATGCAGTGATGACGACTTATCGGAAAGAGTCACGAATACTAGCCGTCGAATATTACATAATGAGCGAGGTTGTAGCCATACAGCATCAAATAGCTTTTATGCTGTCACGACAGTGACTCACTGTCTTTCCAGTAAGCCATCCTTTTTAAAAATTCTCTATATTTACGTGCAACAAGTATACTAAGTACTAAGACGCACGGGTCATGTTAATACAACCAATTTACGTGTGGGTAAGCGGTCTATATGTGAGGGGACTACGGCGTCCAAACGGTCGGGGTGTGTATAGCTATAATGTCCAGATACATCAGGAAAACAAGGAAAAAAGGGTCTAGGTTTATATAGGTAGATTTATGCTGAGCTGAAAAATAATTGGTATC
>JASFDD010000232.1:0-32902 GCA_036937055.1 Nidula microcarpa | reverse complement strand
CAGAACACAGATTAAGAGTTGCACTGCAGAACTGGGATTAAGCATTGCATACCAGGGGGTCCAGGGGGCTTGCCCCCGGCAAGCCGTGACCCGTGCCGAAAGCCCGCAAAGCGTTAGGAGCGGAGCGACTTTCGCGCGGGCTGTA
Organism: Nidula microcarpa; assembly: GCA_036937055.1. NCBI lineage: Eukaryota > Fungi > Basidiomycota > Agaricomycetes > Agaricales > Nidulariaceae > Nidula > Nidula microcarpa. The sequence continues at coordinate 32,757 of JASFDD010000232.1, read as the reverse complement.
GGCACGGGTCTTAGGCTTGTGTAAACTAAAAGGAAAATGAAAATATGCGAAATGCAGTGCATCGCGAAATGCTCACAAATGAGTGTCCATTATTCCAACAGCTGTAACGACCGGGTAAAATGGAACACGCTGGAATTGCACACAGCGCAACGGTTGGACTATCTGTCCCACTATGTAATACCTGGTTCATTACAGCCTGTAGTGCTCGTTACTCCGGTGACACAAGGCCGGGTCGGCCACACTAAATCGTGACAGCTCTGCTATACCGTCACAAGTGCCATGTCCATTAGCAGTATCCTCAGGTCAGTGCCTACCGCAACCCTGACTGCCACCTTACTCATCGTTCATCTGACAGCAGGTTCACCATCGGCGCCTTACTTGGCTTCAGTACGCGTGTATTAATGTACCACCCTGGGAACAGCAGAGCAAATCCCCGGAATCTCATACTACAGGACAGTAACGGAGATGGGACGACTATGCAGAAGAAGAAGGACAAGAACACAATAGTGGGGAGGGACAGAAGATGTTGATTTGGTTGTGCCCTTTGAGGTGAAAGCTAGTCGTGCGGACACGATCGTGAATAGGAATTGGCAGGACCGCTGGAAACGAGGTGCAGATCGATCTTCCTATCCTAATGCAATCGATATTAGCTTGGATAACAGCCAGCTTCCTCGATTTCCGCGGCAGATTGGGCTTTTTTGGCTATCCTTTACCATACTTTTGCTCTTCACCATCCACCAGCTCCCTATTTCCCTCCTGGACAGCTGCTCCTTAGGACCAACTCTTCGCGACTCGCTCTACCTTATGAAGGCACTGGCCCTGCTCAGATGTCATCGAGTTCGTTGTCACCGAGTGGAGTTGGAGTTGGTTGATGGATCTTGGAAGTGTGGATAGAAGGCTGAGCTTCACGCAGAGGTGGCTGAGGGTTGGAGTGTGGGGATGAAGCTGGCAATAGATGTTGGCGGTGCTTCGTCTGACATTCTGGTGGTTGGTCCCAGGGTTATGGATCATCTTTCACATTTTCGCCTCCCTCAGTACTAGCGCGATTCCTACTTCTCCGCTGAGCCTGGATCGACTGCCGTCCCCCCAATATCAACATCCTTGTCATCATGCATGTTACCTTATAACTGACTCGGGCCCAGCCGCGAGCTCATGATTCACAAGTCGCGCAAGTCGGTAATGTGCTCTCACACAAGCTGGGAGGCGAGGATAAAGAGCGATACTAGGGCGAGGCACTCTGGGCCCTGAGGGCGTGCCCGAGCTTGTTGTAGTCAGATGTGAAGCCTGCTGAGAAACAATGAATGATTGCGTGAGGAAGGAAAGAAGGAGAAAAGCAGAACGTTTCACGGCGATAAGCTTGAGGCCCCTCGCAGGGATAGCAAGCAAACACTGAACAGGAAGAAGATAGGAACAACGAAATATAGCACGTACAGGTGATTATCCTCGCCGCGAGGGGCCAAAAGTATGTCATTACAACGACGGTGCAGCCGGAGACATCTGGCATGGATTGATGGTGCAATTGGGGACCTTGGGCGCCGTCTAGTGGCGGAGATGGAGGGAGTGAAGGTGGGATTTTAACAGGGGACGATGAGAGTGGAATCCGAGGTGGTGGGACAGAAGTCGTCGCTGTCGTGGTGAAGGCGCGACACTCCGCCTTCGGGGACTGGATTAGCAGCGGCAGTGCGAAGTGGGAGGTATGGGCCTACAGGTGCGTCATTGGCCTTCTTCCCCATTAGCGGCCTGCTTGTCCTCGTGCCCACCCCTCCCCTCTTCTTTATCTCCACTCACACTATTTCCTACCACCTCTTCCCGGTCTTCTTCCTCTTCCTCTTCCTCTCCCTCTTCTCTCATCATCCGCCTACCCTCAACTGCCGTGGGATCGGCCCTGCAAGCAAAACCCCAGGATCATCGGATATATTGTCCTCGAAGTCGAAGAAACGGAGGAATACACCCGTGTCGCCAGACGTAAAGATGGTTGAGATGAGAAAGGCGGAGATGACGACGCCGGAGGTTTTGGTGCGCGATATTGAGAAGAAGGATAGAAGTCGAGCTGGAAGGCAAGAGGGAAGGGAAGGGTGAAGAAAGGATAGGATAGGGATGTTCGCGGTCGAGATGAGCCCCCCCCCCCCCCCGTGAGCCCGGCGTTCCCGCCTGCGCCCGTAATGTAACTGCATGCGATTAGAGTGCGGAGATCAACACAAGTCTACCAATGGGAAGTAGAGCTTGAACTAAAGAAAGCGCGCACTTACAGGCAGCCTTGGTAGTACGTGTGCGTGATGTCGGAGTACCCAGTGAGGAGAACGAGGAAGGCGCAGCCAAGCAGGATACATGGACTGCGCAAGTCGACGGTGCGACCACAGATTGGATCCAAGATGTATACGCTCACTGGGGAAAAGACGAAGAGAGACAGCGAGTAGAAGAGCGAAGCATAGGAGAGGAAGACAGCCCGCCGTTTCTTGCTAGGCCTAGAACGTTCAACTGCGTGCGGGAGGCGCGTAGAAAGACGCCAAGGAGACCTTAGATGCAGTGCATATTGTGAACACTAAATGTAATCGGCCTAGCCATCGTCATTGGGTGGTTTGGTCCAGGATTCCATGCGAGTGCGGGTCGGGAGTGCAACGCCATCGCCTGAGGAGATCTACACCGCGCCTAATCAGTACCCCACAGAACACACTATACCAATCAAAATAATGCACATACTTCGTGCCAGCGCGACGAACTGGGGAGCGAGAAGCGTCGTGATGCGGGATGCGATGACGAGGGGCATGCAGAAGTGAGCATTATCGTGTTTTATACAGGATTCTGGGCCAAAAAGGGTGTACCAGGCGAGTTGAGAGCTATGCAAGTGAGGACAACGTAGTAGTCTAACGTTGGTTCAATGTACGAGCTGAAAGAATCGACGATGCTCTGGAATTGCTCTGGAATTAGCATCATGTCGATGGTGCTGAGTCCACGTGATGAAACGCGTCGACGGTCATTAAAGAGTTTGTGCAACAGCCACCAACAGCCACCAAGCCACATGGTGGCGTATTTGCATTGTGCAAACATGCCGAGCCACCAAGATCTCTTCACGGTTCTTGTATTCTCCTTGCGCGAATGAGTGAATTAATAGGAGAGAGTAAGAAATTTCGTCAGCCTCGACAATTTGGACATGTGAGTCAGGAGCCATCCTTGGTGAAATACCACCTCTTGAGGTCTCAATTTGATGATTAAAAATATCATATTGAAAAAAGGGGGCCACAAGTTTCATGATTCAATGAAAATTATTGTGGGTAACAGCAATCTTCAGACATCCCATGCAGACATCGTAACACAAGCATCCGATGTTGATTGGGATGCGTTGAGCTTCGTCCTGGCTCTCCTAGCTAACTTTATTTGCACAACGCAAATAAGCCACCACATGGCTTGGTGGCTGTTGCACAAACTCTCTAATGTACGCACTTGTTTCATGCTACCTCTTTGAAATACTTGGCGTGTGTCTTCCTCGTAGCTTCTACTTCAGTGATCCACCTGAAAGGCTACCGTCCGTGTCGTCAGGACGAGCGCTACACGGTTTGGAAGCGACATTTAAAAGCAGGAATAGGAGGCATTTGGCGTCGAGGTCGAACTCAGACAGATATCACAGTGCGCTTCACTGAGCCCGGATGAGGAGAGTTGCAGCAACTGTAGAGCCCAGGGTGAGCACTGAGCTATTTGTGCGCAATGACCTTTCCAAGCAGATGCAATCAAAAATTAAACAAACCATCCTCCGAACGCACATCGCAAATTGCAAAAGCTGCGTCCCACGAATTTGCCTCGGAATTGCTACTAACGAAGAAATAAACACACTGCTGCACACTGCTTATCGTCGCTAATTCACCTCCCGATAAAATCAGTAGGATTAGCGGACAATCACACAGAGCTGTGTACTACTTTCTGGCGATAAACGAAAGAAATTCGACAGTAGACCCTTGAGTCGTGTTCCATTCCTCCTCCATGTCGTTCAGCAGCTTGTCAAACTCTGCCTCAGACTCCACGAATCCAAAGCCGCCGGACTTGAGCACGGGGGTTTTCATCCCGCGATAGACACCCATGAAGTTCTTCCTCGCCCTGACTCCAATATCACCCGCCCACACGCCCACCGGAATATCCTTCCTCACAACCTGCACATCGCTGAACCCAGCCTCCCTCAGCATCTCCGGGATCCTGGAAGCGCAGTTTGGGATGAGACCCCGTTTCTCAAATAGCCGGCCTTTCAGCTCCTGGAACCGTGCTGTCACGCTGGCCCCTGTCGTGCGACTTGCCTCACTCAGCTGCACCCAACCCCCAGGGTTGAGTACCCGCTGCAGTTCTGCGATGGCCCCATGCCACTCTTCCTCACGCAGTCCTGCGATGAGCAAACGCTGGTGTGCGAAGTTGAATTTGTCGGTCCATTCCTGCGGGAGCTGCAGCACGGAGCCCCGGGTGAAGAACGTGTTCTCAGGGGATGGGGTAGGGAAGAGGCGCGATTCGATGTCAATACCGTACAACTTGACGTCGGATGGGATGGTCGGCCGTAGGTCCGTGAGCCAGACCCCTACACATAAGCGAGGTCGTGTTAACTCCGAGTCGATCTTGCTTTCTGAGAGAAAATGTTAACTTACCAGAGCCCGTACCCGAATCAAGGACCTGGTTGCCCGGCTGCACTGTATATGGTGCGAGAATAAGCTTCCCACGGTCCAAGTCCTTGAACAGATAGTGCTGCAGGGAGAGCCTGAGAGCCATTGTCAGCCGCGGTCATGTCCCACGTAATATTTAAACGGGAAAGATGTACCTTTCGCGCTCACGCTCATCTGCTGGAAGCGCATATTGTGCTCCAGGGAAGTTGTGATACACTCGCGGAACATGGTCGATTGGCCTCTCGACAGTGTGCGTCGGCTGCTGCCCATTAATGGTCGACTGCCCGTTGACTATCAGCCTCTCGTCACTGATGGATGGCTTCTGTGTGCTTGCGACATGCTCCTCTTCACTAAGAGCGAGCTTCGCTTCACTGAAAGCCAACTTCGCCTCACTGACAGCTATTTTCGCCTCGCTGACCGCCAGCTTCTCCTCACTTATGGCCAGTCTCTGCTCGGTGACTGCCAGCCTCTGTTCGCACACCGCCAGCTTTTCTTCGCTGACAAGTAGCTTGTGCCGACCTACAGCCAATCTTTGCTCGCTGACAGCTAATCTATGTTCATGGATAGCTAGCTTCTGTTCGCGGATGGTCGCTGTCAGGCTCTGGGCGCTGTTCGACAACTTTACCACGTTAAGGCTGACGCTCGAGGCGGTCTCCGTTACCTCTGGTGCTAGTACCATATTCTCTCGTGCAAATTGTTTGATAAATCTGGAGACTTTTTCTGAAGTTCCAGGGTTTGAATAATCTGTTCCAAAGTTTCTGAAGCCAGGAGGCGGAAGCTAAGGTCTCCTGGCTTGTGACAGTCAGCCTATTTTTTTGTGAAGAAGCATTAAAGACTAGGCGAACATTTTCTGAACACAATTGGCCGGGAATTTCTTCGTGCAGAGGAAAGACCCGACTACGTGGATCTGGTTACTGCAAGTGCCGACAAGGTCCCCAGTTTTATATGTATCATTATTTGGTTTCGACTAAAGGCTATCCTCTATTACATCTCTCATCGAAATCACTTCCATGATCCCAACGTTCCGATGGACGAGAGGCAGGAGCTATATCCACATCATTCATCATCAGTTAGAAGTTATCGGTTGGCAGAAAATCCTGAACCCAGTGGAGTGTTGCATGACCCCCTCAACTGAACCAGTTCTGCAGCTCGAATTTACGTGATCTGGTACGAATTGCATGTTCCGATGATTCTATCACTTCTTTCCTCGTGACACCAAGTGATCTACATCGAAGTTCTTCAGCCAACTCCAGAATGTTCTTCCGCGATAACCATTGAGTATTTTTAGTTTTAACAAGAGAATAGGGCTGTTTCACTAGTGTAGGTTCTACAGAATCCCGACGAGCAAGGGAACTACAAGGATGCCGGCGGTATCTGCTTGCATTATTGTCTGCATCTGGAAGATTCCTGTTTCACATGAACACCCCCTTAAGCATGCGCAACAAGTCTATTTCTGATTCTAACCGCATATCGTAGCCCTTTCTGCCTTATCCTTGAATCCCATCCCGTCAGCTCCCCATTCAGCAAAGAGCCCACCAATGAACAGTTCAGGGGTTGGAAGCATTGATGCGATGTCAAGGAGATTTTAAAGTTGGGACAAGGGGTGCTTGGTCAATACATTCGCCACTGATTGATAGATGCCGAAAGCTGAGTACTGTGCATTCCGGACTCACCTCAGAAGGAAGTATCTCGTAACTTCGTGGTTATCGTGATCATAACCAAAGTAAGTCATTGACAAAATTTTGATTTTTTATTAGCTCCTTGCGCTTCCCGCATGTTTGATAGGTGTTCCGTCGGTGCATAATACAGTACATCGAACACTGCGATTATTAACCTGACAGTCTGACTTTGGGATAAAAATCCCGTTCTATGATATCATCAAAGTTTTTATCTAGTATTGTATGAATGCATCGTAAGTTCTTTCAGGCGGCCAGGCGTGAAGGAGATGATAACGATATTTCTAAAATTTAATTATTCTGTTCTAATTGATATATTAGCGTGGTGCTTCCATTTGTGTCACAAGCACTTTACATGGAATTTGTGGGAGACATATGTAGCAATAGTAATAAAACTTGAAAATTCTATATAACAACGTCAGTGGTTGCGGCAACGTGCGCTTTCATAGCTCGGGGCAGAGGCATACTTCAATATCCAAGAAGCGTAAATTATGACTATGACCCGTTACAGCCGTACAGGAGCGAAAGTCAGAAAGATGAGATAATATATGGTAGAGCCCGTATTCGTATGCATATTCAACCACCTGGAGAGAGAAAGTATTCGGTAACTGACGAAACAAGAAAATTGCGGAGGAAGACAGGCCATTAGTGCTCCACCTTAGCTACAAATGCCGTGATATAATTAACCACAGTGCTCGTCGCATCAAAGAACGATGCGTGTCCAGCCCCCGGAATAATGTGGCTTTCCAGCTTGGGGAAGTGTGGTGTCATCTGCTGTATAAGCGCAGTATCATTAACCTGTGCATCCTGTGCTCCTCCAAGGATCAAAAGTGGCAAGCCTGCCAGACCTGCTGCGAAGAGTTTCGTCGGATCCTGCGGGCGCGTGATGACAAATGTAGTGACATCGGGGGTCTGGGATATCGAAAACCCGGCCCACTCACTCTTGAGAGTATACGGCACCTCGCCAGGATTGGCGAAGCACGAGTCAATAAAGCTGATGTGCGTATTGAATGCTGAAATGACATCGGTCGTGGTGGTGATACCGGGAATAAAGGTATTGAGAAGGGGTAGTCCGATGATACCCTGGATAGGTCCGACGAATGGCAAACCAGCGAGAGAGATGATTGCCTTGAGCGGATTCTGTTCGGAAGGGGGTGCATTGGCATAAATATCTGTAGGTACAGTACCTATGGAACAGATATAAATAATTAGGATAAGTGAAGTAGATCTAAAAGTCGACGAGATACTTACCCCCGTACGACCTGGATTTATATTGTACATTCGTCAGGAGGGCTTGTGCTATGCAAGTTCTTGGAAATAGAAGAGACTTGCCATCCTAGATAATATACATCATTGAGGCGGAATGAATCTACAACGGCGTTGAAATCCTGAGCCCATTTATCTGATGTATATCCAGGTGCATCCGTCGGTTTACCACTCTGACCGTGGCCTCTTAAGTCGTAACGGACCTATTGCACGCATAACTCGTCAGAACAACATTCCCCAATAGAAATAAAGAAGAGCTCCCAGACAGACCATGTAAAATGTCTTTTGCATTATGGGATCGAAGAACAATTTATCCAGTGTGCCGACAGACAATAACAGTCCGTGGGTGAGCACAAGATTCTTGCCCGAGGGGTTACCAGTAGCCTCGGCGTATATCTTCGTCCCATCCGCAGAGGTGACAAAGTGCGACGTGACAGAAACAGGAATAGTGATAGTGGTTTGCGCCTGGACCTCGCTAGTAAACACAATAAAGAAGAGAAGATAAACAAAAAGCTGCTGGATGAAGAGCGAAATCATCACTGTGATTTTCAATGAAATCAAGAAAGTGAAAAATTAGAAAACTCGAAGGGGCTGAATTTTGGGGAACCATCTGTAAGCGTGTAACATGTCATTTAAATAGCTAAACGTGCATGTCATTCTTTTTCACCTTCTCAAAGGAGATTTCGCGACGTCTTGTCGTTACCACTGACATTCATGGCCCTGGCTGAAACTTGAAAAGTGAGCATTGAGATTTCGTTAAACCTTGGTGGTGGTAAATCATTGCAATCGCGCGTACTGCGCATGTGCGTGGGCCTCCACAAAATCAGGAACATGTCATCACTTTGATGGTCATTTCTCAAGATCTCAGCGGCTAAGGCTTTATCTCCAATTTCTGTCATTTGCTTCCGTCAGCAAAGTTCAAATCCACGAAGATTCTGACAACATAACCATGATTCATTATCGAATCAGACACGTTAGTGCACTCAAAAATGATCCTGATTTTAATACCTTATTTTTCACTCGAGTTTCTTATGCAGTATTTACTCTGAGGCTGAATATGAATATACAGTATCTTGGATGGATTTTGCTTCGGCCATCATCTGGAGTGGCTGGTCGTCATCAATAAGGGTTGTTGCGACATTCTGCCGTTTAAGACAGCTGCAAAGATGCTGTAACTTCTGAAGCGATCCGGTTTTAGCGGCTGGTGTAAGTTAACACGTATACTATAATCACAATGCTGCAAATGCATGATGCAAAATTATCTGCCACTGCGAAGAAAAGTTTGGAATAATCATGCTAAGTCGCTTACAACCATATGTACATAGGTGACAGAACGAACACCTTCACCAGATTTTATTTATTGCCATTCTCTGTCATAAGTTGAATGTGAACAGCAGCGGGACGTGGGCCGGGGAGCTCCAAATGATTTTCCCTTAGTTACCGAGTCCTACCGCAGATATCGACACATTTAGAGACTTGTTGGTAATTCTGGACAAGAGGATACTGTTGATCATCAAAGCATCGTCTGGATCTCGTGTACGATTGGGTAAGGGTGAGAGCACGTGGACGATGGCGTTTCAGTAGAAGCTGGCAAGAGTGAGGGAAGGCAAGGGGAAGGAGTGCGTCAGTATGCTCGAAACTGTAGGTGACGACCACGACGACGCGACAAAGGTTGCGTGACTTGTAAGTTGGTTGGACAGCGGCAGGACGGCGGCGGAAATTGCCGCCGTTGGATTCGCAGGACATGTCGCGTCGGATGTTCCAATTCCCGGATTTTCTGATGTGGTCAGCGATGATCGACGAGATGACGCTAACGCCTTCGTTGCATTCAGAAACTCATGTTTTCCCAACCCCTGTGTCCACAACCGCGCCATAATAAGTAGGAGTAGAATGCGTAGTGCCTAGAATTTTCCAGTGCAACCCAGGATAGCTACACGTTAAGTATTGCCTTCATCCTCGTTACTGTCATCGTTACCGTCCGTCGTGGTCCTACTAGCTTCCTCTTCATCCACAGGATTCCTCTCCAGTGCTTCAAGAACGCATCGTCGCCTTTGTCAATTTGCGCCTTGTCCCCAACCTCATCCGCTGTCGCCTCCGTCGTTCCCCTTCCAACTTGGCTTGAGCCTCTTCCAGTGTTATCCTGCTCCGCGGAATGGACTGCCGCAAGTATCGAGAGCTGAACAACCGCCGTTGCAGCCGTGCTCGTTGTAAGGGAAGAAAGATAGTAGTATAATAACTTAAGAACAGGATGCCGCAAATGTACTACTAACTAGCATTCGCACTACAGATCTATCCCAGAGACGACTTGGTTTAAAACCTAGTGCCAATAATCATGTGCAGATGACTGAAAACAATCTGTCCACCGGATTTTATTTCTCCTCATTCTCTGTCATAGTTTGAATGTGAACAACAGTGGGGCCGGAGTGAGTGGACTGGGGATTCCAAGTTTCCTTACCCTCGTTACCTAGCCTTGTCGTAGACGCATTGATAGTTTCGTTGGTAACCTTGGTCAGTATGATGCTGTTATTCGTATAAGTGTCGTCCGTGTCCCTGGTGCGACCGAGTTTCCCGTTAAACCTCATGGAAGTCACGTTAAAGCCCGCTGTTTTGACGACTCTATCTTCGGTGGTGATCCTGAAGAAGAATGCGACAATGACGTTCAAGTTGGCCACAATCAAACTGGCGCAATACTGGAAATCAAATATTTTAATGCCGGAAATCACTATTACTTGAAATGAGAAATTGACCTGGAAAGTGGCTGCGGTAGCTTCTTCGAGGCCACCAACAACCATGACGAAGTAAGCATGGACCAAGCTCACTGCAGTTGTTATTATGGTGGCAGCAAATATAGTGATGAGCCTGATCTTCTGCGCTCTGGTAATATTCATGCTCCAAAGCAACTTAATAGGAGCGACGATAAGGACTGCGTCGGTGATCACATCAGCTAAAAACACACGTTAAAATAGATAATCGCAAGAGACTTCATGAATTTCCTTACTTATGACCTGTGCGATTGCAACGTTTTTGCCAAGAGCACATTGAGGAATAATGGCCTCCTTCCAACCTGGTTCTTTCTCGCAAACCCAAAAAACTTGTGCGAAGAGGACAGCCCAAATAAGAACAAAGCTGCCTGCAACTCCGTACATGATGCTGCGGTTGTTGGCTTGAATTCGAATAATGGTGTATAGGATTGACATCCGAGCACCCCTAAGTTATTATGAGCTCAAAAATTTTGTCATAAATAACTTAAACTACCAGTTGGCGCAATAGTACGACTGAGTTACGCTTGAAATGAGTCAAGTCAGTGACCCAAGCTTAACGAATTGAAGAATATATCTCACAGATAGTAGTAGTTAACCTTTGCGGCTTGGGAATGTTTAGCTGTAGATGATAATGTCAACGTCGATAATTTTTCAAGTTCATGGGGCTTACTTGGGTCATCGATATGCAAGAGCGATCCCGTCGTCGTAAGAATAGCAAAAACCATGGCAAAAAGTGCCCAAGCATCATCCCACCAGAGCTTGTGTCTGCGGATTCGATCTGAAAGGCGAATTATAGTCGCCAGATAAGCGAATGGCGGAAGCACGCAGACAATGACTGCACAAAACATTACTAAGAACATTTTTGTAAATTGGCGGGTATGTGCACGTACTGAAGAACTGATGGAGGGTCACTGGCATAGTTGCAAGTGAGGCGATTACTGCTAGGCATTCAGCGCTTTGCAACACAAGTTATATAGGCGCAATGCACTGGAAAGGCTTTTTGACGCGGCATGAACCAGCGATATCTACAACTTGAGCCGGTTCAATTGGATATGGCAGAACTTCCACAGACCTTGATGGGGATCCATCGGAGACACTTTCTTACCTGTTCAAAGTCACTTTTCAGCTTCGAGATAACTTGTCAGTGTCCAACGCTCACTGAAGCAAGCAAAAACAAATACCAGATCCACTACTATATTCGATCTACTTGACATTCCTCCGGGACCCCGGATAATAATTCCGAATAAGACTACATTCCTTTTTAGTCTTTCAACCTTAAAACAGAATGACCCTGGATAGAGTTAATTGGGCTCATCCCCGTCCCAAAATCGGAGATCTACAGAATTCCTACTTGATCAAATAAGGATCAAAGTTCTGCGTATCCTCGGGGACCATTTTTTTCCTTCCAGAAATACATCAGGAAGAACACCGATCAGCGATATTACACAGAAGATTCTGTTTATAATGCCCGGCTGCTTCTTGGAGTCGTTGAGTGCTTCATCATGCCACTAAGGAGTTCTTGTAATTAAGAAGCCAGCAGTTGTACAGGGACATGCCAAGATCTGTGGCTCAACCTCTCGTCCACATGGAGGATCGAACTTCGCAGGTCATGGTGATCTCAATGGAGTAAATTCCATAAATGATAATTGCCAAAATCTTATGTATAGTACATGCACACCCAGCTGATCAAGTTCCGCACGGCATTCGAAGGTGATAGAGACAAGATTGGAGCGCTCAGACCCCAACTATCAATAGATCAATTGAGAATTCGAATTATACATTTGAAAACGCACTGCACCAGCTATCACCTCGTTTTCGTGTTCTTCCATCTTTCATGTTACATGAGCCACAACCAACCAGGCCTGATCAGGATTCTGCGTACGTCTATAGTGGTTTATCGGAATGTACCGGATACAGTCATTCACCGGTCAATGAGGCATCCAATATAGATCAGCCTCCAAAAGCTTCAGTATTAGGGATATGGAAATTTTTACCTGAGAGACCTATAGAAATACATTGCAGAGTATATAATATCTAATCAAAATCTCAGATTTCAATTGTGGAATGGGATATCGCCTGTTATCAATGCGCCGAGCCGAGATCAGAGCCAAACCAGTCAATGCGGCAGCTGTCACGGCTGCCCAATTGAGACATTCGGGCTTAGTCACTATCACTGCCTTCACCATTGTTCATCCCGTCGACGTCTCCTGATTCATATCCTTCGTCGTCGTCCACCTCCATTTCCCCATCCCCTCCACTTCCCTCCTCAAAACCGGCAACCTTTGGCTTCGGAACTGCCTTCTCCATGGTTGGCACTTTTGGCTTGTTCCAAAAACAGAAATTGTGACACAATGTGACCGTCCTCATTCGTACGTCCATTTCGTCTACAATTTCACCTTTCAATCACTTTTGGTTTCCTGAAGTATCGGATAAACCTTCAAACATGTGCATACTGATCCATAAGGTATACTATATAATATCAGGTTTTAAAAATGGTTATTATACAAGATTTAGACTAGCATCCGCACCTATATAAATTCACTTTTTTTGGCAATTTGATATCTATTCACATTTACCAAGGGATCGGGAAATCTCAGAGCTTAAAATTTTTAGACCAATGTAAGGAAAAAAAATTAAGATAATTGCTTCAAATTTAAGCTCGGAAATTTATTTTGACTCATTAAGTGGGGTACCGCATTGACTGGTGAATGACTGTATACTAGATATTTAATAAGCTTTGATGTAGTATATTTTGATAATTATCTAGATTCATATCTGCAAAGTGCCATTCTTATGGATCACGCAGTCAAACATTCACAATTTCATCGCAGGAACGGAAGCGGCACAAGATAATGACTCTTGACATTGACACCTCAGATGATTCATTTAGACAGTAACATTTTCGCGTCGAGTGTGTGCTTCTTTATCAAATTTCTTAAACGAGTAGAGAATGAAGACCTGGTGTTTCAATCTGCCAACAAGTTTATCATTGATACACGTCGACTCAGTAAACTGTCCTTATAGATACGAGCATTTTTAAACGCTGAAGAACTAGAGGCGAGTATGGTATATTGCTAACAGATAAAATCATGCAAAAGTAGCACCAATGTTTATAACATATGGCCGAATTTATGGTTCTGAAGGGAACATGATGTCCAGAAATAATTTTATTCTCTTTTCATGGTCTAACTTCAATCATGCATCTCAATGTTGTGAGTGCAGTGGTACATTTTTGAGCGGCATGGTATTAATTCTTATCGCTTCGAAAGACTCGCGCGACAGCGCTGCATTAGGCTCCATGCAGCAGAGAACACGTGCACACGAAGTGCACATAATTATCATAAAATGACGGACCACAGTACACAATTGTAAAAATAATAGGATTAATCAGCATGAATCAATAAGCATGGGTGCGAAGCGCAACGGGGTCCAGTAGGCTATTGATACCTTAACAAAAGAAAATTAGCAAGCTAGGGAGTTCTGTGTCTTTCTATGCCTTCGAATAAAGCTACAAATGAACCGAGATCTCATTCGAGCTTTTTTGGAAATCAATTGGTTGATTGAAAAATTTCTCTATGACCTCCGAAATTTTCCTGCCTACAATTTGTAGTTCGGATAGCTGCCATGGACGACGATGATTAGTAAACGAACGATAATAGGCAGAATGGTTCACACTTCGAGGCTTGAAAAGCTTATACGAAAACGAGGATACATTTCTGCCAACTCGTCCTCTGCTGCAGCAAATGCATCTCCTGGTGTCACAAGAATCTTGTGGTCCACCAGAAAATTCCACAGAGCATGTAAAATCAGCTTTCTGGCTCTGCCTTGCATAGAATCAAGGCAAATAATGCTGAATGAGGGGTGTACATTGACGTTTATTTCCACCTAAAAAATTCGTAGAAAGTTGAGTTGAGTGGCATAAGAATGTTGTGGTTGCAAAATTTACCCAAAGAAACATGCCTGCTCTAGGAGGCACAAAACTAACTAGCCATTCCTGACCTGCTTCATTCAAGATGTGGATGCGTTCATTTACGCGGCGAATTATTTTTCCGGATAGCATTCCGTCTAGTAATCGATTCCGGCGTAGACAATACTGATTCTGGAGTTCTAGATGATATAATATCATAAATTAATTGACTGTTATCGTCCGTCCGAATAAACCAACCAACCTCGGAGCCAACTTAAATAACCTTCGATTCCCCACTTCTTCAAGAGATCCGTTACCAGTGTCTGCGGGTTATTGCATATATTATGATAAGAGAGTCATCAGTATAAGATATAAATGTCGTTCATACTTGCGAAAGACCGCATGGAGCTTGACTTGAAGTCCCAACAAAGCATGCAAGACGCTCTGCAAATATTTTATTACAGGTGAACCAGCCCAGGCGAAAACCTGGTGCCAGTGTCTAACGAAGAGTCCGATGAAAAAAAAAATCATTTCAGCAATAATAAGAAATTAACCTTTGAGAAGCTGTCAAGACGTATGACTCGTCCTTCCATATCGATACTGTATAAGAGGATTCAGCCAGAGTACACGAAATACATATGATTCAACGCACTTCAGAAAGCTCGGCACTAACTTGTTAAATCCAGTAAAAATAGTGTCCGGGCTTACGGCAATATCTGAACATCGGTACAGTGAATATTGTAGGAAATAATAAGGATCATCTTCCACAATTATTATATCTTCAACATAATTAAGTTCAAAGACAAACTTATCCCGAATTAAACTCACCGTATTGAACGCAAATATCATATAGCTCGCGTTTCCGTTCAAATGACATGACCTATTTTAAAATTAAAATCCATATAGTGAATAAAAAAGACTGCACTTGCGGCGCCGGTAGGATTCTGGCCAACAGGAACAAGATAAATGACGTGTGGTCTGCCAATAAATAAATCGTTGAGTGATACATCGTAGAAAGAACAATCTCACCTAGCCATTCCACCACGTTGCCCAACATCCCAGGATTCCAGTGTATTTCGTAATGGTTCTGACATCATGCCCTCCTCATCCATTGAGATGGATACTGGTGCAATTCCCATAGAATATATTGTGGTCAGCATCCCTGGGTATGTATATTCCTCAACTAGAATACCATCCCCTGCAATAATTGTGAACTATGTGAAGCTCGTCATAGAAGCTCTTTACTTACCAGGGTTGCAAAGAGTCAGCATAACCTTGTTCCATCCATCTGTATTTCCAGTACTGAGGAGAGTGGTCCAACCAGAATATGCAGGTGAAAATACATGGGCGGTGAAGGAGCGGACAAGGCGATCCAGGCACGGCGATCCATGTGCAGTTGCTTTGCGAAGAATTAGTAGCCTGCTTGTGAGATTTACTAAGTAAACATTTACATACTATACTGGAGACCTGATGACAAATCATTTCGTTCAGATGGAAACATGGCTTCGGAATCGTGCACAGGTACGGAAAGTATAGTTGTTCCAGCATTTTCATTCTTCTCCTGCGGTAGCCAGGCGACTGCAAAGATGCTAGACAATGCAAAACTAGTCGGCGGTGGAAGTCCTGCATATTAAAGTAACAAATGAATGAAGTGGGCTCCTGGTTGACAACTTTAAAACTCTTTACAACTCACCGCCAGCTAGTGATTGCATTCCTAAATTCAAAATTTAGGCAATCATTTAAAAACCTTCTAAAGCACGCAAACGTTCCTGACAATTACCTGGAACTTTTCCGTACTTCATCAGCTCCTTCAAAGGGGAAATACGCTGTCGCCTAGCCTGAACCGATAGGTGACGACGCAAATCCAGGGCCATAATGAATAAAAAAACAACGGCACTTTAGTGAGAGAAAGTTAGAGGCGATCCTATTCCAATTCACCGTGAGCTGCATCTAATAAATACCCTCAACATTATAAGTAGTCAGCATCGATAGTTCATCAATAGTTCCCAGGTCTTAAATGATCTGATGTTAACGTGATGGCAAGAAGGCGATGAATTTTAATGAAACACTGCAGTGGATGACGGATCTAATGGTTTATTATTGGCTTTTCTTACTTTATCGACTAAGAATTTTTCGCTTATTTCTGTAACTAGGGATGAGATATCCAATTACAAGAAAATTTTACAACCGTCTTACTAAAAGAATCGAAACGAATCGCGATACATCCATTATTCGGAATCATATCATTGCGTAAAATGGGATTGTTATATCGTCGAATTCCGTTCAAAGTCGAGTTCCCATCTGAATCCTTCAGTGACAGATACGTCGAAGAGCAGGTAATACCCAATCATATGTAATAGAACAAGCCCACGAGTCACACCTGTAGTGGATTAAAGCATCACAGAAAGTATTCAACCGAGAAATCCACGATACCATTCCGCAAATTTTATGGAGACCTCACGTCGAAACTTCATACTGCTTGACCGTTGGTATCCTATAGGTAAGACACGATGATAAATAATAAAAGGTTTACAAAATAATACAGAGAAAATTGTGGGGATATCATATCATCTCTGCATCTTGTAGATTCCGACGAATTAGGAATTCGGTGACTGAGAGCTAATGAGTGCAACCCTCATGAATTGGTCTTGATAAATATAGGCCTACCATTATCCAAGACAATTCGAGTATTTTGGATGTCCTGAAATAATAATGAGTTATAATGAATCACCGCCATCCAGTGAGGTTTGTATCTACTGTGACAGAGGTATGGTGGCAATAGAATGGGCGATTTCCACCGTGTTTTTTCATCAACCCTTCGAATTTAGTTTCTAAGTCTAGGTGAGACCATTCAGCGAGCTTAATTAAACAAGAAATGATACAAGTTACATTTCAAGATATCTTCGAGTGTATTTGGACGACTCCCATATGAGCTGACTGACTCCTTGAACTCGACACCTGAAGTCAGCTTCGCTTTCAGGATATCACATTTATTAAGGAAGAGAATGATGCTTGTGCTGCGCAGTAAGCGGTTCGATACGATCATTGTCCATAATAAAACTGAGTCCTCCTTTATCGAGGATTCAGTCAATCATCTCTTTACGGCGAGAGTGTCTCGACGTACGAGACGATTCACCCTGTCATCTTCAGCTAGACGCTGATCAAAGCAACCAACGGGACATAGAAAGATCTATGAATTAAGTTAAGACGGTAAATAAGACAGTAATACGACAAATGACTCACAATGGAGTCCACATTATCAAAGAATGGAACCCAGGCAGCTGAAACAATATAAGCGTCTTGGATAGCATCAGGGCAGGTGCAATACCTCGCTGCCAAATAATTAACTGGATGCTACTTACGCCAATTGCCAGCATTACTTACGTTCGACCTGTGTCCACCCACGTCATATATTGTCCACTCTTTACCTGCAACACTTACGTTAGAAAGGTATAGAATATGAATAAATTATTCCGGAAACCTTGCAACTTAAATCTATGATCTGTTACGCCAAGAGTTCTCAGTCTGGCCCGCAAAACATCCTCTACGGATCTCATGAGATTAGAAGAAAATTTGCATAGGAAACTTCATTTACCTGTCGTGGGAATGTATTCGATCGCGCAAATTCTTTCCAAGGAATCGAGGAAGCTATAGAACATAGTCAACAAAAAGGCCTCACGTTATAAGATAAGAGATTCGGGCCTACAATCCAGAACGATCCTCCAATCGCAACTTCTTTTTTATCAAAAATCTCTGCACCATTGGGCTGCTCCATAATGCTATCATGTTCGAGGAATGTGAATGAAATCGATGATTTATGATATCCATCTCCGTTTCGTCAGCAGTAACTCCAGATCGAGAGAAAAACTTGTCGAGGGTGGTTCGCCAACCTGACCGTGCATTAATAGTAAGTTCTGCCGGAGAACTGGAGTCCCTTGGATTCGACAATGCAACAAGAGCTATGGCCTCTCTGTCTGTCCCTGAAGGATTTAGGAGCCGCACCAGAGCATCCTCAATATTCGTTAGCTGGTCTAGAAGCCTTTCTGCATCTTCGAGCGTTGATGAATCTGGCCGTTTGAATTCAACCATAGAATCAATCATTCCTTCGATTATGATGCGAAATGAGCGTAGTACATTGAGCTGAATCACCGGCCTCCAGGCTCGCAGTTCTTTTTGAAATGCCTAAGCGTGAAAAAAGTAAAAATTCCAATGTAAAGCCATATGACGCTCACTTACTTTTGGGTTGCTGAGTATTTGGAAATCTAATGAAAATGTCAGAATCTACATGGATGCAGAGATTTTTAGCCAGCGCATACTCTTCAGAAGTGTCGATTTTCCTGTTAAATAACACAATTCTAAGTAAAGGAGTGATACTAGATATGTTTTACAACCCTGGCATACCCGATTCACTTTGTCCTATATGTAAGGTTAATTCCGATCTCATGCAAGTCAGAAGAGATCCAGAGGCGCACCTAGCAAGAGTAATGATACCGGCCGAGGACGCTGGCGTTGTTCTAAACGTTGTTTCTCTATACTATTATCAATCTCTTGTGATGTCTTCAAAGCTTTCGCCTCGGCATATATCCGCTGCTGAGTTTGCTCGGGAGTTTCGCCTGGAGGAGGGGCCAGTGCCAAAGTAAGAGGATCATCTGTATCCTCTGTATACCGAGGTTGAGGGACCTTGCCAAAAGTCATGGTACAAGCCTCGTGATAGCGTCGAGGTAAAGAAGTAAAGTGTTTCGCAGAACCATATATGAGTGCCGGAAACTTCAAGATTGGACATATATAAATTGGTGTGTCCAAAATTTAGGGGTGTCCGACTGACCGGGTACTAATGATAGCATTGTGGCAGTTGTTTAGTGTTGGTTACCAATGCATTATTGACAGTAAGGTTTTCGATCTAAGGCCTACGGCAGGACCCCAAACACTCCAGAAATTGGCACAAAGTTGATTTTGCAGCATGTTTCGTAATGGAAAACCTTGGCGCTATGATAGCTTGCTGCCTGGTAGATCTATTATTACGAGACCTGCTCATGCCTTGTCATTCCAATCGTGTGCAGCCTCAACGGATCTAGGAGAAGTCCTAGATTGGAATGCCATCTACTTGAGCTACTTCTATGCCAGCATCAATTACTCATGATCTCTTACTGCCGAAGTTAACATGCATGAAAAAAGAATCATATATCATTGTCAACTTTAATTGCTGTAGTACTCAATTTGATCTTCCACGAGTCAATTGAAAGGTTTCGGATCTTTTCTCTGTTCTCATGCTACATGATCATCATATGAGAATCAGATTTCTATCTGTCGAACCAAATTGAACTAGCCGCACTGTGTGCTGTATGGGGACCCAACTTGGTGAATCCTGTGAATATTGAACTAAGGAAAATGCTATTTTCAATTCCAGAAAATTTCTCGACAAAAATGTTGACTCATTTGACAGCCTGCTGTTCCGAGGTTAGAAGATGGCGATTGGTTGCCTCAGTTATTGTGCTGAATGCACACCCACATGAAACTCGATTGACACTTAACCAGGACCCTCTGAATTAGCTTGAAATCGCATGAGAAATTCCTGCAGGACCTTTCAGTGTGAATATTTGTTCTAGGAGAGATGCCATCTCTGTCTTTTTATTCCGTCACACTATGAACCGGAGAGTTTGCCTCGGGGGATATTCTTTCATTCCTCACAGATGCTATCGCGATACGGAATCTTCGGCTCATAACATCATAACAAAACTCTGAGCAGCCGGTGTGGCTATGCAAGATTCTCACTATATGAACGACTCAAACTTCCCTTTCTTCTGTACCTCACATCTATATTACTAATTATACCCAAGTCTACTCAATGGACGCTGCAAACATTGTGAGCGAATTCCTCCTCGTTTCTCTCCTTTCTGTTAATAATGTAATATAGCCTCAACATGCTCAGATCCTCGTCATTGGGGGCGGCCCTTCTGGAAGTTATGCCGCAACTGCACTCGCCAGAGAGGGCATGGATGTTGTTCTTATAGAGGCCGCAACATTTCCAAGGCGAGTAGTATTACTTTGATCTTGACTTTACCAGATTCTTCACAGCTCATATTAGATATCATATCGGGGAGAGCATGCTACCTTCCATTCGACCTTTCCTAGGCTTTATTGATGCAGAAGAGAAAGTAGCTAAACACGGATTTGAAATAAAGGTTTATCATCTTTATTTGAAATTTCAACAGCCACATTATACTCATTGTGTATTAGCGCGGTGCTGCCGTCAAATTCAACCAGTTTAAACGGGAAGGCTGTAAATCCTATTTTGCGCAGTTCATATACTATGCCTCATAACTTCCCTCTCTTATTAGACACGGATTTTATTTCTTTGAATCCAGACAATGGCTCCTGGAATGTGGTAATTAAGTACTATGTTCTCATACTCACATGTTCTTATTGCTATCCGTGCAGATTCGCTCTGAATTCGATGAGATTCTTCTACGCCATGCTGAAGAATATGGGGTCAAAGTTTTTGAAGGGAGATCGGTTACCGGCATCGAGTTTGATTCTTCTGGGAGGCCCGTTTGCGCTAGCTGCAAATCTCGAAACGGCCTTGCGCAGGACATTTCTTTCGATTATCTTATCGATGCTTCTGGTCGTAACGGGATTATGTCCACGAGGTATTTGAAAAATCGACAGATGAATGCCAGCCTGAAGAATATTGCATGTTGGGGATATTGGAAAGGAGCGAGTGCTTATATGCCGGAAACTTCTCGACATAATGCACCATGGTTCGAAGCACTAACAGGTGTGATTATTTTCTTGCGCGAATTCTGAGATATGTTGAAGGTGCTCACAAAATGTTCTATTAGACGAGAGCGGCTGGGGTTGGTTCATCCCACTCCACAATGGTACCGTGTCAGTCGGTATTGTCATGGACATGTGTGTAAGTAGCCAGAAGAAGCAAAAGGGAAGAAACGCACCGGGAAACAGTTACTCTTTGAAGCAGCACTATCTCGATCAATTGGATTTTGTTCCCGGTCTTAAAAAGCTTCTCGAAGGTGCCACGCTTCGGGAGGACGGCCCACTACCCGCAGTACAGTCCGCCAGTGACTTTAGCTACTCTGCTAAAAGTTATGCTGGTGATCATTACAGGCTTGTGGGTGATGCAGCCGGTAAGTTGGAGAGCTTTAGAACGTTCAATAGTTGATCCGATATGCATACTAGCCTTCATCGACCCGTTTTTCAGTTCCGGGTAAGTAATTTTGGATCTGTTATTTCATTATTAGATGCCAACCTGTACATCAGTGTTCACCTAGCGTTCTCGGGCGGATTTTCGGCGGCTGCCTCTATAGCTGCCTCTATTCGTGGGCATTGCACAGAAGCAGATGCGGCAAAATATCATGACGTGAAGGTTGGCACATCATATACACGGTAGGTTTACTTTTTTGTGAGCGAATAAAGTCTAACGTGTGATTTCAAGGTTTTTACTTGTGGTCGTTGGCGCGTACAAGCAAATTCGTGCCCAAAGCCTCCCAATTCTGAGCGATATTAACGAAGATAATTTTGACCGCGCATTTGATCTTATCCGGCCAAGTCAGTGAAAATTTTCATCCTTCTCATTCAATTTCTTATTTTAACAATTGCAGTTATTCAAGGGACCGCTGATGTTGAAAAGAATGTTTCAGCCAAAGAACTAGAGATGACTATGGATTTTGTCACCAATGTTTTAGTCACACCTACCGACCCTGAGATGTTCAAATCCGTTAGTAACCGAGTGCCAGTCGATCTACTCTCCCCGAAAGGGAAGATCATGTTGGAGGAAGAGATTAATAAGATTGTCGCGCCAGACGATGACGACGCAAGATATGTATTGCGTGAAGTGAATGCCCGCAAACCCATTCATGCGATGTATGACGGTCCTGTTCACCTTGCAGCAGAGAGCGTTGATGGGATGTTAGGGATTGCTAGGAGGGGTTCGCTGGGAATTAAAATCATGAGCTAGAGTCAGATACCTCATGCCAAAGTTCTGTTTCTAAATACTTATGTTGGATAAATCCCTAGGTTACTTATCGTTTATCATACCCGAATAAAATTGTAGACAGAAAAAAAAAGTCATAAGAGTATATTTATTTATTTTCGATTTTGACATCGCTCACCTGGGCATTTAGAGTGGATTGTGGAGGGGCGGATGAGGAATATATTTACAGTACTACTCTATTTCCCGCTTTGGCGACACTGATAGAGAAGAATTTGATAGGATTTTCATAAATAATCTATAGTGGCCACAAAGATGTTTCCATCTAAATGAGCGTGTTGGAAATACGAGCTTGACGCCTGCCCCACTGGAAGTCCGGTTGACGTCGGACCGTTACAGGTAGTATTAGTATGTGGATGGACATTGGTTTCCGTATTGTTCTTCATTGGTATTCTGTATTTTGTATACAACGGCTACATATTTTACATATAGGCTTGCGTATTTTACTTACGGTTTTCATTCGTTTGTCACCTAAATAGCAGACTTAGTCATCTCATCGGTGTTATCTCAACAGAGCGCGCATGTACGTACGAAGATCTCATCCACAACTTTTGTTCCGAATTAAAAATGCAATATCAGTTAGATTGTGTGTGAGCGCTAGTACTCGTTCCGTGATAGCCGCATCACCGGGTGATTCCATAGTCTCCATGAGGAGACTTCGAGACAAAGCTTACAGTTTACTGTTGCTACTTTTAGTTTGACTCCGACCCATTCTGTTAGAGAATCTTTATGAGCCCATCATGAAGCACAGAAACTGTCAGTGAAGGCTGAAGTAGGGGCGATGTTATTGATCATCATACGTGTTGCAACCCAATGTCATCATTAATCATTAGCTAGCATATTTTTCGTGGAAGGACAATTCTCGGAGCAAAGAGCATCAGTTCTGCAAACAGTGTGGCGATGATATTGTCAGCAACAAATAGACCAAGTATTCCTCAGGCTGAGTATTTCAAGGATAGAACTCGGTATACGGTCATACTACTTGACAATGTGGTCATATCATCTACGGTATGTTGAAATGACAGCTTCCCTGTCCGTATCAAGTAAACTGGTTAAGATTCACTTACGTTCGGAAAGAAAAAATCGCGTGCCTAAAAATATTATTCAATTCTGAAATCCATGTGTGATTTCTGCGTATTGAGAATAGGGAGCATCACATATCTTACTGAATGCCTGATCGGCTTCAGTGCTTGTCAATGAACTGCCTAGTGCAAGGATAGGCGTCAATTCGGGCCCCGGTAGCATAAAAATATGAAATTGTATTAAGCATTGAAGCTACGCAGGTTGGAAATATTACGGGCTTGCCGTGCATCCTGGAAATGTGCGGCGCAGTACATCGCCCACTTAAATTCGTATATTTGTTCGATATTCATACTCAGTAGGAATTAAGTTCAAATTTAGGCGAAATAATCAATATGTACGCTGCTCAAATATTGCACGCTTGCACACCATTGCAAGCCAATGCACGCCGATTTCTCGTTGCCCACTTATTTGCAACCATTGATTCATCTCCATCAGAGTTGTAACCTGGATACTATGCCCAGGTCCAAGCTGAAAATGCATCCTAACAGAACCCTAGGCGTGAGAGGAAGATTTACTCCAGGTAAACGTAAAGTGGAATTGGAAAAGAGTTGCGTGAAATCTGTTGCTGTCGCAAGAAGTCGGTAACGTTACAGAGAATATCGATGGAGTGATAGATTTTCGAGGACAGCCTGCTTCCTCGGCTATGATTGTCACTTACTCGTTGAGTTTTTCCTATGGAATCGAGGACATATCATCGGCCTTTTCATGTAACCATCGCTACGCTAATGTCCAGGACAGCTATACGCCCGAATCGAAACATGAGACGATAAGACACCTACGATCATATTCCAAGCGTATAACAGACGTTGATCTGCCCATTGAGGGGCTGCAATGATGATATCTTCGTATCCACTGATGAACCATTTCAAAAGCGCATGAATGTCAAGGTGAACGCCAATTGTGCGGGTAGCGCTCAGGCAGTACTTGGCTCAGCTATATTCATAGAAGCTAAATGATTAAATGCCATGGCGGATGCGGTAGACAGCGAGAATAGGACAAGGACAAATATACAGGATAGGCGCAGACTGACCTTCGTTTCTGAATCGGTTTAAAGCATACTCATTTCGATCGTTTGCTTCATAAATGGCACTCTCTTGATGGATGTTAGTAGGGAATAATAGAACGTCTGATTCTCCTGGTAGATTATTAGGGCATGTATGACTGAGTAACATCTGGCCCAGTACGCTTGAACCCTTCAAAGAACACTTGATGGAGGAGAATGCCGCGAAGAGGAGAGCTGCGGCCCAATTTCAGAGGCTGAAGCCGATTTTCTTGCTTAAGCAAAGCAGTGACCCGAGCGCAAGATGCCACAGTTACTTCCGTACATACAAGATAGAGTTATGTCCCGGAAGGCAACTGTTCACATACCATCTGTCTCAAGTGAGCGAAGAGGCTCAAAATGTCCATGGATGATTGACCGCAGTTCAGCGCAGGTGAAAAAGAAGATGTGCGATTTATTACTGGATAGGAGGGCCAAGTGCTTGAGTGGCATAAATATCCAAAAACATGGCAGTATAGGAGAAGTGGTCTAAGTATGAGGACATCCGAAGTTTGCTATAGGACTAGATGCCTGAGTAATGAATTGCATAATGCGACGGCCTTCAAGTCAAAGTGTTCAGTTGGTTTTTGCACCACAAAGTTTTCAACAATGAGTGCGAGAATGCAATGTCATGATGATATAACAACTAGAAAAACCTAGCACGAGGTTGCAATAGTGAGTGCACTCTGTTGGGAGATTAACATTTGCAGAGTTGCAGATGTCTTAGATCGACGTGGCGGCAGTTGGAAAAGTGTGGCACAGCCACAGGCTGCTCCTTTCCGACGCCGTTCCTCATCCATCCTCATCTTGTCCTCCAGGCTCCCCAGTGCTATATGGTAGAATCTTCTGGGATTTGTGACATCGATGGAAATATGGACATATTAGGTAGGTTCTGGTCTTCGGGTTACGGGCCTGCTCTATAATATGTTACATGCTAATGCAATGTGTTGTGTAGATCTGGTCCGATGGCGAACGGGCCCCGAGGGTGAGCGCTGAGGACTCTTGATTTCAGCAATATTATACTCTACAACACATTCACTGCCCAAAAGCCAGCACAAGCAATTATCACTGCCGTGCATTGATCGCAGCCCGGATGTTCTACAATGGGTTTCGAGATAGCACGTTCCTTGTCTAACTCAATTACATTTTATCTCGCACATTTTCTTTCTTGGGCGCACATGAGGAGCTGATTGCGAGTGATAGCTGCGTGAAGCTGAGTGACTTTCGCCGAGAAGAATTTGCGATTTCTGTCGGAGGAAACATTTATGGGTAATTCCCGGTGGTGAATCCACCCGTGGACATAAAAAGGATTCAGTCCACTTGTCTGCTCAAAAAGCTGTTGGAACGCCTTTCAAATGCAATGAATACAATGATCTCTCATTTAAATTGAACAATACATATGGGAAATACGTCCTTAAGCATCGCTCATGTTGCAGCAGCCACGGCTCGAAATTCTTCACTTGTTCAGTGCCTCTCATCTTCCGACTTCGTTGCTTTGTGTGATTGATTGGTTATATCTGGATACAGCTATTCGATGGGGCTCATTCATTAGCACAGTACTCGCAACGAATCATACACAGAAAGGGACACACTTTGCCAGGATTAAACAGCCCCAGCGGGTCGACTGCTTTCTTGATCGTCTTCATTAGACGCACTGTGGCCTCCCCGAGCTCTTCGACGAGATACTCCTTTTTGCCAACACCAAATCCGTGCTCACCCGTGCCTGTCCGCATATTTTTCAGCGCCATGTCGAAGTAGCCGAGCAGCGACAATCGATAGTTGACTTACACGTCCCATCGAGCTTGATCGGCCGCTCTACCATGCGATGTACTGCACCTTTTGCGCGCAGCAGCTCCTCATCATTTCTGAATAGAAGCAGGGCGTGGAAATTACCGTCCCCGACGTGCCCCACGATGGTACTGGAGAGACCAAGCGTCGTGAGTTCCTTCTTTGTTTCGTACACGAGGTCAGGCAACCGAGATACGGGCACACTGTATGCGTCATGCCGGACATCATCGGTTTCTAGAGCTCGTGCACGTAGATGAAGGACTAACCAGACATCTGTACCTAACCCCCGACTGTGTGGCACGAGTGCAAGCCCTGCACGCAGCCCATTCCTTCTGTCCACCTACAGAGCAGCCGCATCCGCGTCATCTCTCGCGAGCTCGAACCCAGTGCCCCCATGCTTTTCTGCTGTACGCCCTACAACCTGCGCAGTGTCGAGCAGAGACATGTGTGAGTGGCCTTGGAACTTGAAAAAGAAGGAGTCTTTTTCCGACCATTTGCGCGCGGACTAGGGCTGCACGCCGTACCGTATACGGCCATGACACGGCTACGGGAGCACCGTAGCCGTCACCGTATAATGGTCTTCGAGGCTTCGACGGTACGGGACGGCTATAGGTACGGCAGTTGACGGTATAATACGGGTGTACGGAACATAACACATTATAGTTGGATAGTAAATGTAGAAAAAAGAGTAAATCAGTGTAGTTTCCGGTCAATATAAACACGATCAAGTCGGAGACGGTTTTTAACAATCATTAGTATACAAAAGTAGCCTAACCAAACCTATCAGCATTAGTATTGAGCACCATGCTGCACATGACAGAAAAGGGAGCTGTATCATAGCTACATGGTGCAATTTCATTTTTATCAAGACCTGCTCCAAGTTTCAGTTAAAATAAATAAATAAATGACAAAATGACGAAGAAAATGAGATGCAACCTGATGCAACAGGCTCGCGTCGCATAAATTGACGTGTCTTTAGATTAATTGACCAACGGACATTTGCTGAGTGATGTGATGTACCACTAAACGAGGGACATGTCGGGATGTGGAAACACTGACATGCTCTAGGCAATGAGTGGTAAACGTTGCTGTCATACTGGTGAGCACTGCTGACAGAAAGGGAACTAATCATAAATAAATTAAATCTTAGTACAGAAAGCCGTACATGCCGTATTTCGACGGCGCAATACGGTGAACTCCGTGCCGTATGCCGTACCGTACCTACTCCTCACTATGCCTGACGGGACGGCTACGGGTGCCGTACTACGGTGACCGTATAACTGTGATACGGTAACGGTGTGCAGCCCTAGCGCGGACTTGTCGTACTGATTCGTGGCCGCCATGAAGGCGTCATCGACAAGTTCGATACATTCTGTTGGGAATAAGGGTTAGTGTGAGGGTTAAATACGGGAGATGCGGAGGAGAAACATGCGGATGCCAACGCCCTGATTCATCACGTCACATGCGGCCTCTGGCTTTGCGCACATCGGGGAAGTTAACGACGGCTACCGTGATAGGGAGTACAGGGGCAAGGCGGATTGTAACTGAGAGGGGGAGACCATCAACGCCTGATATAGCCAAGGATAATATGAGGCCCATACTTTCAGTGATGATCCCGAGCGTGCCCTCTGCCCCTATGAATAACTTTGTCAAATCAAATCTGCAGCAGACTTGCGAGACCGACGGCGTGTCTTGATAACTTCTTCGGAGGGGAGCACGATCGTCTATATCACGGTCCTTCGCTTGAGCATCCGTACAGTCCTTCGCACATTCTTCACTGACTGCGTTGAGAAACCACTCCCCCTTCGCGGTCCAATATCGTACCGCGTTGGCTAAATTTGTCAAGAAGTTATTTTTCAAGGAAGGAATGACATACTGCCGGAACAACCAGTGCTCAAAATGCCACCGATGATGGCGCCGGGTGCGGGATCGATCTAGAGTACTCGAGAAATAAAGAAAACTGTACTGGGCTTAATGATTGGAACATACTGGGAAAAAAAGAGGAATTCCTGCCGGAGACGAGTTAAAAAGATGCCATTCAGATCAAGAAAAGATGCCATTCAGATCAAGAGAGACGAACTAACCTCTTTGCTTCAGTTCGGCGTTGACATCCAACCATCGCGCAGCTGGCTGGCAGACTAGATCAGAGTCAGCCTCTGCACCGTGAAATCAGTGAAGTAGGTCGTACTAGCACCAAAGGAAAACGTACCATGAATCTCCAAAATTCTGTCCATATGGTTCAAGTCCACGCATATGCTCCCCAAGGCATACTATTTCGAATTAAACACATGTTTACCTCACAAATAAAGGAAATAAGCATACCCGCGAAGATGGCCCTCGAGACTTGTAGCACCAGCGTAGGCAGTGATCGGCATCCGATACTTTACGGTATCTTGACTACCTTGACTACGTCCTCGGTTGATCGAGGATACACCACCACACTATGCGGCGCACCTGGGGGAAGTAAAACACAACGATCAGAATCCCAAACATAAAAGAAGCCGAAACGGAAAGAATGAGGTGAATACCTTGCTGAAAGTCATGCTCCGAGAAGCCATGCGTGTGCAGATGATCAGGATCCGTAGAGACTGCGCCATCTGCAGGTAATGCTGCCTTCAGCTCTTCGATTGCCTGCCTGAAGTCTTTCGGAGATCCGTATGTCGGCATTTCATCGTCAGGGGTGGTTGCCACGGTAGGAGAGAATCCTTGGCTTAAAGTTGCTGTCGTATATCCTGCCAATCCACTTGCTAGGGAAGCTAATAAAAGAGTTGCCCATGGCAATGAAGACGATGCAGATGCAGATCCATTTACTGACTCGTGCGATGAGACTTCTATGCGGCTTTCCAATTTACCTCCTTGAAAGATGTAACGACGATGTGCATCGTGTACAGGCGTCTATACGGGCTTTCGAAAGCTCAATGAGGAAGTAGGGAGAGCCCAATGTCTGGGACGGACAAAAAGATGGCTGTTGAACATCTAGTGTAGAAAGAAGGGCACTCTGGATCGTACGGGTTTACAAGCTCGGCACACACCCCTAATATCGAAGAAGGACAACTGCCTAACATTTTCGGCAAGAAAGCTTAACCGTCTAGCTTATTTAGGAATCTGATATCATGACGTGAGCCAAATGGTAGCTGAATATGGCAGAAACATATGCATACTTCTGTGAAGCAGCTCTTTATGTAATGAGTTGTGAAGGAAGTAGACCGCATTGAACGTGGGTCGCCCTATCAGAAATTTCTGACCTTACTCGACGTGAAGAGCCGGGGAAGTAAAGGCATTATTACATACCGTCCTGCAATCGACGTTAGGCTTGACTTCTGGGTCGAATACTCATGTGGTTCAGAATATTGTTCAATGGTTCTTAGGTGAAATGCTAATTATATTGATCGGGATATCCTAGATGCACAGACTGAGACTGCGAAAGAATAATTATGCTGGATGCCAAATTTATTTCAACCGAATCGAAAGAAAGCGCAAGTGATATACACCTGCTAATAGGATGCGTGGCTTCTCCAGGGTGAAGTGTGATATCAGTATCGGGGACTGTAAACTCTAGAGCGACTAAATATGTTCTCGCAGAAAATACTGGAGCTGGAAGATTAACGGACGTAAGTTCGGGTGATTATCGGAGTCCTCTCTACTGAAGACTAGATTTGAGGAACGGATGAATTTATATTCTTAGGATAAAGATTACACACGCTTGCAAATTTTGGATTACTTGCACGACATTCAAGTCGGGGTCCAAACTAAATCATAGATCGCAACAGATCGTAAGTCTCGGAATATGGAGGGTCAGCGGATTCCAGAAAACGGGGTTTTGCTGCTATGGCAGATCGGACATGTGGTGTATGTGGAAAGATGAATGATGAAGACGGGACTCACGAGCGTATTCCTTCCAGAAGATCATATACTAGATGGAAGTCAGAACCGAGCTTCCTATGTCACTGAGACGAGCGACAGCAATGACTCTCGCCGGCTTCAGGTGGTGACCACCCGCAGCTAACACGTATGGTGACGTTACTAGGCATGTGCTTATGTAAGTATCTCGTTTTGGCATGTCACACCCATGAGCCGACCTGAGTTGACTTGACTTCTTAAGCACATTTACCAACCTCAACAAAATCTGATCGGCTAAAAAACGGGGAGGGGCGAATCAGAGCCTTCCTTATAAGTCTTGCCAGCTTATACCGCTCAAACAAGATTGAAAATATTACATTTCATTATTAGAGTCTAGCTTCATAAACATAGGTTTCGATGTGAAGGTGCCACTACATACGACATTCGAAACCTCGCCAAACTAGTGGGTCATGGAATGATGATTGAGTCGCGGGTTTTGCGGCTGAGATAGGATTGATGTAGGCATTCCTTAGGGTACTATTAATGGTCATCATCTAAACATTTGCCATTGCTGTATCACTTATGCCACTCTATCTGCATCGTGATGGCGAGGAGCGCTGGATCATCCGAATCTGATAAATTGCTTGATGCTGCTTCTTTATACTATTTATTTGATAGTTCTACAGCTCATGCTGAGTCGCAGCATCGGCATTCCGCCTTCTTTGTGACAAAGCAAGATACGCTGCCACCATATTAGCCCACATCATTGGGATGATGAGAAGACTTAAGTTGCATGGGCCAATTGTTCGTAAAATTCGCCCCACATCCCTCCGATTCACCGATGGCTTCTCCATCCCGCACAGAACTTGTAAAATCTTCTGATGACTCGACCATCTATGCTGCTGCCTACGGAAAATCAACCAATCCCAGCATCGTCATGCTCCACGGGTTAGGCCTATGTAGCGATGTCTTCAAGGATTTTATATCCGATAGCCGTCTCAAGGACAATTTCTATGTCGTATGCACACTTCCCGGGCAGTATGAAAGCACATATAGATTTTTTTCATTACATACCAGGTCACCTACGATATGCGGGGTCACGGAAGAAGTTCCATGTCGCTAGATCCCGAAGCATACGCCTCCAAGCTATTCGCGGACGATTTTGCGGCAGTATCATCTACTTTTGGGTTGAATCGGCCCGTTCTTCTTGGATGGTAAGCGAGCTCAACCAAGGTTGAGGATGGTATTTTTTGTCTGACAAGGAGTGCGGTACTGCAGGAGTCTCGGAGGCATGCTTTCTATTAAGAAGGTCTTTAAACGCTATGTTCTCATAAATATCTTCTACAGCTACTGTGGCTGCGGATGTCTGCGCAAATATTAGTCCAAATCCTCTGGCCGGAGTTGTTTACATCGCCCCGTTACCGTACATTGGCCCTATCATGGGGAAGATCGGATTGCCTACAATAGGTCGCCTGAAGCCAGGCCTAGTGGCTTCCGACAACACTGATCTCTCCCGCAAGACGTCGTTCGAATTTGTCGAGTCGCTATTTACTCAACCGGACAAGGTTCCATTCGAACTCAAATGTACTTGGATGGGAATGGCTACATTGCAACCAACAGCAGTCGTCAAGCTAGTCCTTACGCGTACACAAAATCCTGCCAAATTATTTGAGGAGGGAAAGAAAGGCCTTCCTGTTTTGGTGCTGAGTGGAACAGAGGACACCCAGGTCTCAGGTAAAGCAGTCGTTGAGGAGATGTCCCCAAATTTCAAGAATTTGGAGGCAAATTTCGTTGAGGGTGGCCCTCATGCCTTATTTTACGAGAAGAAGGATGAAGTTGTGGAGGCGCTGGTGAAGTTCAGAAAGTCAGTTAGTTGATCGATCCCACTTAATACACCGATGTTGGATTATATGCTCTTTTGTTATGTCATTTTTGTTGATTGATTCTTTACTCCTTGGTAGCACCGGGACACTGTTGAGTGAAGAGTTAAAACCATTTGATCCTGCTTGGATGACGGTATGTCGCAGCAACTCCACTGATAGGTGAATACCGTAATTCCAGCATTGCGCCCGCAGTACGAAGAGGAACTGGATGGAAAATAAAAAGATTTTAAGCAAACATGGAACATGATTCATATCTGAAATCTAACCCTCTCTCGACGCTCTATGAGCCTATACTTTTATGACATTTACAATTCAATTGACACAAGTTGTACGGCTCTTCGCTTTCGCAGGACCATGGATTGGTAACCGATCATTTAAACCGGAAAACACCGGTGCTCTGCATAAGTATCTGCCATTCGTGCCGAGGTAATAGTAAGTCGGATTTTGACACTAGATGCCCATAAAAAATGTTTCAGTATGTTTAATTTCGAGATTCTCGTACGCTCAATCACTTACAATATTTGGAAGACAAGAAGCTTATGAGTTGATAAAAACTGCTCAAAGAAAATGCTATGTATCCGCGTAGCTTTGCCTTATATTTTTGTCTTTCTAAGAAATACTTGACACTTGATACAGATTTGATGTATAATAATTAGCATTAAATATTTTTTCCTCTCAAAAAATATACAGTGCTTGCGGAAGAATACGCCGATGATTGGAATTCGGACAGAAAGAAACCAAGAGGTGTTACCAGGCTGGCCGCTACCGGGGGTGCCATCAGTTGCTGCTGATGCATCCTGGTAGCGGCGCAAGCGCCAGTCCCCGACTCACCAAAAACTTTTGATCTACCACGGGCGACTACATTGGCAAC
>JASFDD010000231.1:0-33106 GCA_036937055.1 Nidula microcarpa | reverse complement strand
CCTACTTTACTTATAGGACACGGATTTTTCATACTTGCCTTGCTTTCATTTTTTGAAATTAAAGGGTGTTCTGTACCGATTGGGAACAATAAATGTACAGATACTGTACTGTATGAGAAAGTTGGTAATATAGGAGCAAATATATCTCACTCAGCATGAGAACACACTGTCGTATATTGTAGCAGACTACCTATTGGAAAAAATATATCTACATAGGATAATCAGTAAGAGTACGAGAATACAACGAGATGGAGTACTCACCTCAGTCAGCATAAGAACGGACTGAGGTGGTAAAATGTCGAGTACAACGGTGATGTTTATGCTGCCATATATCAGTCATCAGCCAGCCAGTAACTTAGCATCACCCAGTGATTCATAAGCACTTACTGTACACAAATCTTCACTTAGTGCAACAGCGGACTGAGGTGGTACAACGTCGAGTACAACGGTGACGTTTATGCTGCCATATATTAGTCATCAACCAGCCAGTGACTTAACATCACCCAGTGATTAATGAGCACTTACTGTACACAAATCTCCACGAAACGATTTGATTATTTTCGCATAATTTATATCTCAACGTCTAAAAAATATTTTTTTACTGAATTGAATCGTGGTTCATCCTGTTACTTGGAATGAGTCGGGGCCATCAGGAAAACAAGGAAAAATGGGTCTAGGTTTATATAGACAGATATACCTTTAGCTGAAAAATAATTGGTATCATAAGTACATTTATTACATATCAATATTTAATGTAATATCTGACACAGTAGTGTTTGTGAAATTTGGAAGGAGAGTAAGTATTTTTAAAATGTTCAGAGGTCAAAGATTTTGATTTTATGACAATTGTAATCAGTTTTGCAATGATTGTAAAGTATTATAATGCCTTATCAAATTCCCCTCCCACACCGGAAAAATATGCCTTTTTTCAATGGTAGCAGATATTAGTAGGCTTATGCACACACTTTTTTATGTATATTTCTGAAACTTTCACTTTCATTTAACTTAACAATTGATAGCATTAGATTTCTTAATTATTCACTCAAATTGCAATGTTCTCTCAAATGGCTTAATTTACTCACAACTCACACTATATCCTGTGTGGGGAGTGCAAGCGTGCAAACTGACTTTTGAATTTTGGTCAGCCCACCGGTGGGTAATCATGCTGTTATTTGGTATTTGTCATAAGTCTTCGGAGTACTGATATGGCCTTGCAGTAAAATCCCATTATTGTGAAGAATTATACTAATGGGTTATGTTTACAAAAAGTAGTAAGATGCTACAATTCAGATAAAACTAAGGTAATTCTATATCAAAGTCTTGAAATAAAGGCTATATTGAGATTATAGGTAGCAACTTATATAATATAACAAGGCCTTATTGGTAATATCACACTTTTAGCTGAGTTTCAACTCTCTCTGGAAATATCTTTCACATTAAATTTTCGTGATGGCCATGTAAAAAGAATAAGTCTTCCTTATGTAAACTCCTCAGCCCTTTATAGACTACAAAATTAGCAAGGAAATGAAGAAGGCTTGTTAATACATTGTCTCAATTTTGCAAATTGGAAGGAGTAGTTTTCAGAGCATCAAATAGGAGATTTGTCTGCACATGTGAAACACCACAGATAATCATAATACCAGCAAGCCACCACATGGCTTTGTGGCTGTTGTATAAGCTTTCTATCATCAGAATACTTGCTTGAAACAGCTATGTGATACTATTTAGCTTTTTGCCTCATTAAATCTCCATTTAATGTGGCATTATTTATGGCTCATGGCCATTGTTATGTATTATCTATCTGGAGGATGCTGAACAATCAGAGCTGGTCAACAAATCCTGGCTTGCAAAATATTTATAAAAGGCTTATGTTTAGTATTCAACTCATAGCTTATAAGCTCTTTGGACCTGCTCTTTGCTCTTTCTCTTCCTCAATAAAGTGTATCATCTATTTAGCAAATGTGGGTCTCTATGTAATTATTTTCAAGTTTTATTGTCTCCAATAGCTCTCCTGTAGCCTGACATGACCACAGCAATCAGAGGTGTCCCACTCTCTAGTAACCATGGTCATATTGCAAGTCATCGGGGGCTTTATAGTCATATTTTGGCAATAAAGACTACACAACTGGGGCTATAAATTCATTTGTTTTCTGGCACAGTCAGTATAGCTTCAGTTCTGATGTTAGCTTTCTCACACATGGCTGAACAGATAGCTCTTAAACTTGTATTTTCTCATCCTTTTGCAAAGAGCCTTGGGGAAAATCTGGTATGTTCCATAGGCACTCTACTTCTGCAGTTCTGGACTTATTTTCTGTTAGATGATTGATTCCATTGTGGAATATAATACCCAGCAGCAGAAAGGCCTCACACATGCACACATCTCACAGAGCACTGTCACTGAGGCTATTATCCATTCAAGACCCACTCGTGCCTTTTGTAGTCGCTGGTATCCTCACGGAAATATTCTTTGCTACATGAATTTGCATCCAGAATTCAACAAACTTGTTCCAGTAAGTTCCGTGGTCATAATTCTTGAAATTATGTTAATAATTTCCACCAAATTGGCGCTGTTCAGATCAGACAAATAGTTGGTGCTATTACTCATCTTCATGCCCATGAGATTGTTCATGGAAATATATACCCAGTAAGCACAAATATTACGTTTATTCTAAAATGGTTGTATTTACTGCTGGAAAGAGAAACATTCTCATTGATAATAATCTCGACGCCATGTTAACAGACGTAGGGATTTACACTATCGCACAGGCTCATTTGCCACTCTTGCATCTGGGAGCATCATCACTCTATAAGTCGCAAGAGGAACTTTCCATGCCAGACGTGATAAGCCTGACTAAGGCGATGGATATTTCCGCTTTAGCATATACCATCTATGCTGTAAGTCATTTATGCTACCCCAAAGATAACTTGCCTCCTCACGTGTCTGCTAGATTTTTTCGGGTCACGGTCCATTTGAAAGGGATGGCCTCACTCTTATTAATGGGATTGCTCAAATATACGAGCATGGTCATACACGGTTGATAAAGCCGAAAGATATGAGTATTTTTTTTATGGAACCTTGTTCAACTTTGCTGGCAGAAAGACCCCACTTTACGCCCTAGTATTGATAGAATTGCGGTCTGGCTGGAGATCATGGGTTAATAATCCTGGGTTAATGACCCCTCGGACTTTATTTAGACAGCATTTATAGGAGGGTGACTCCAATTTTTTCGTATCAAATTCCTGTCTAGAGTTCACATCCATGATTCGATTTCCATGATTTTGCTTCCCATTCAGAATCCTATGTTTCGCAATGACTGCTGCTCGACGACAGAAAAAAGCAATCGAAACAATGTAGTAATTACTAATATAGAAACTTAAATACCGGCAGACTCGTTCGCAGAAACTCGACCTGTGTCAATGCTGCCCAATGCTAGTAGGGAGAATTCCTGAGAATAAATTATCAACGAACGCTAATAATGGTCACAAATGCTGCCACCAAATTGAGCAGGTCCGTTGGCGAACGCTCACGACCACGTGCACTGGTGGAAACTGGGATGCCGAACTCTGAATCGAGCGGCAATTTCCGCCCGTCTCAGGCTCTCCGACAGCAGTGAACGCCACGACGACATTCACCGCTACGGTCTATCACATCTCCTCAGCCCACTCACCGCTCTTGCAACTAAGAACTACATCAGTTATGCGCACTGTTCTACGATTCGATGGCAAATAATCTCATATGTCGACAATGTCAGGTCTCGAGATGAATGACTTTCATTTCATAACGCTAATATCACATTCATTTTTCTATAGACTATATTATCATCTTTATGCCATATCTCTGCCTGCTGGTACATGGAATCTTTGCCTATCATTAACGCTTCCTGTGTCTGAGGCTTGAATCTCTGTCTTGACCCGTGATGGTCTTGCTACTGTAACACCGGCAATGGTAATCCACTCGACGAGCTTAACTGTAATCCTAGGATTATCTGCATTTTCCCAAGGGCCACAATCCCCTTCCAAACTCTAATGCTCTAAATAAGATGTCGGGTTTGCATTCTCTAGTTAAAAGTGTGCTGCGACAGCAGACCAAATATGCGCCCCACCACTAAGACCATCCTGGAATCCTTGGGCGTTATGCGAGTTATCGCTCCCTTCCCATTTCTTCGAAAACGTTTACTTGCTAAGTACCGTCACATGCTTGAATAACGCCACAGCATGGCCGCTGGTAGCATTAGCTGTGTACAGTAATGTCCTGAATGAAGTATTTGGCCTCATTTGCCTTGACTGATAACGGTGCATGGCTCTGCTTCTGACGATGTCATTCGTGTTATATGATGTCTATCGCCGCGCATAAAAAACATGGAAAAGGCTTGAATGATCTAATTGCGATAAGCTCAGTCTGCCCAGTGCCCTCGTGTTACACTACTACATATACACAGCTGTTTCCGTACGCGAATCAACTCTGTCGTCTCTAGTTTCCTGGTGATCTTCTAATAGTGGTTCGTTGAAAGTGAAAGCTACTTCAATATTGGTATATAGATTTCAGCGGATTTTCAGTCTGTCTAATTGACACCAATGCTTCATCGATCATATAGACATGGCGACCTGCGATTCAGAAGGGAAAGGTTCAAAAAAGACGATAGCTTTTACTCTAGGCACCGGTATTTTCTCGTCTTTCATGATTGTTACCGAACTAGAGCAACTTCATTGCTCTTGCGATTTGTGAGCAGGGATGCTAACGTTGGAAAGTTAATAGGTCAAAGGATAGGGATCGTGAAGGACGCTTAACTTAGCTTGGAAGTTTCAAGGGTTCCATTCAAGTTGTGTTGAAGTTTGTTAGAGGAATCGCCGTGAGTTAGATGATTCAGATTCGTTGAACATTTTCAGTACCGAGTCGTCATCGATACCTTACTTGCAGTAACTAGTACAATGCCGACGTGGTGACGGTGATGATGACGTGGCCGCAATTGTACAGGATTGTTCGCTCGGTGGTTGAAGCTTGAAGCTTGAAGCCTGAAGCACGATCGAGCCTTGGCGCGTGATATTTTAGGATTAGCGGTCAAACAATTCGTCCGTGTTTCAACCTTCTCCTCCCCTCTCGTACTACACTCCTGGTGAGCTTGTGGCCCTCACTATTAAGTGTCGTAAAGGAGCCCCCGATGTGCTTGGTTGTGCGGAGACTTTCGATACTAACCCTCTAAACGCATGAAGCCGCGACCATAGAAGTCTTCGGGCATCATCAAAATCCTATTGATTCCCGTTCAACCGTCGACTTTTGCGGGTAGCAAGACGTCCTTCAAGTCTTCTCGTATTGGGCTCAGGATTATTTGCATTTTCGAACATTGGGCCTATCTTGTAGTGGCAAGGCTTGGAAATGGGAGCACATCAAAAGGTACGAGGTTGCACGATCGAATTTTTCTCCGGTATAAAAACATGTTTTCTAGGGGCATGGGCTCGCTTCAGCTTCGGTAATTTCTGTTACCCGACCCAGTACATGATATGCACAGGAATGCTAGGCATTTTCACCCTTATGCTTGCCCTCGGTGGAATCATGTTGGCCGAACTTAGTCCCGCCAAACTTCCTCTTTTCGGGCCTGGTAAATAGTATTTAAACGTCGACACGAGTTCGAACAGAGCCAACTCACACACTGGACGACTTCTATAGCTATCTACCATCTCTCTCACTTGTTCGTAGCGACCCTAAGGTGGTTCAGCTAGCGCTGGCAGGGTGGCTGATATCTAGTCGTGATCAGATAGTTCAATACGGTGAGAAACGTCCACCCCCAGTTCACAACCCTGCACTAAGCTTCTGAATGGCCGCAGAGATGCTTATACGTCCGTCGTTGCTCAGCAGTGGGGCTCAGGGCGAGTGTTTAAGCTGGATATGCTCATAAAATCTAATGGACTGCGCGTGCATTAACCATGGATAACCTACCTTAGCGGCCGTGCTAGAAGCTGATATCTATTCTGTCGCGAGCGGCTAGTGTCACTCTTGTCGACAGAGGGTATTCGGCTGCTGATTGCCCTTGAAGGAAAGCTCGGCAGATAAAGGATGGATTTCCAGTTAACGCCCACTACCACGAAGTGCCTGTTGTTGTCCCTGTAGACATCTGTCCATGCCAGGAGTTGTGTCCATCTCGTCTGCGAAGGCTATTATCCTGCATTCTCTCTAGTGATCATGCTTGGGCCGAGCTTGATCTGACCGAACTCACTCTGTTTGGATCTAACGAGCAGAGTTTAGAAGTGAATACGCGTTCAGATGTTACCGACTCACACCACTGGGGACTTAAAAATCGTCTAGGATATCTTCTTTGAGGTGTTTGGAATCGCAACAGAGGCGGTTCGACCCAGCGCAGGTAGTATGGTTGATGTCTGGTCCTCATGAGATGACCCAATCCGGTGAGAAAAGATCCACTGCCAGCCTACGACCCGTATTAAGTTGAGAATGTTCACAGAGATGCTTGTACCATTCACCTGCGCCCATGAGCTGGCTGCAGAGCGTGTCTGAGCTGCATAAGCCCATGGAATACTATCGAAGCTTCAGATATGAATGACACACCTTGGTAGTCCAGTAGTGTCAGAGGTCAACGTCCATTCTGCCGCCAGCGTCTAGTGTCACTCTTATCGACAGAGGGTGTTCGGCTGCTGATCCCTGTGAACGAAGGCTCGACAGATAAAGGATAGGATGGCGGTTAATGCCCATTATCACGAGGTGCCTGTCTTTATCCCCGTCGACGTTTGCCCATGCGAGGAGCTGTAGTCTACGATGGCAGTTATCCTGCATGCTCCGTAGAGACTAATATGCAAAGAGTGCTGCCGGAGCATTCTCTTCGTCTTCGTCGGGTATCCCTGCACTTGGAGCAGGTGGGACTGCGGTCTTCCATCTAGTCCGGAGTTTCTGGAATCTTGGAACAGGATTTAGCGGGCCTGTCACAGGATTCAGCCTGATTCCTGAGTAAGAAATTTTACGTTAGTACCTCCATTCGCTAGTCCTGCAATCAATCATCAACCAATATTGTCTACAGCTTCATCCTTATTCAACCATGAAATGAAAACCTTGAAACCTTGAAGGAGTTTAGCGACCCCGAGCCAATGCAGGCGCCAACATGGCGATGCCCAAACACCGGCGCACGTTGTAAAAAAAGCTTGATGCTTTCTCAAGGTTGTCATGTATCGTGTGGAGTTCCGTGCACAAATGTGCACCATGTATCGCTTGTCCCTCTTTCTTACTTTCAGTCGCCAGTGTCCTCAACGACACTACCATATCCTCAAGAACCTTGATGGTCTCGACAAAATTCGCTGCCTTGAATTCCGTCCTTCCTTTCCACATTTTTCACACCTCAATCCTAACACGAAGATGTCTTTGCGGATATCAGCACTAGCGCAGGGCGAATTCAAACTGCGACCTTCAGAGCGTATTGGACATCCAGTCCCCGCCGTTCATCGCCTTTCTCCTTAGGATCAGACGTCGAGGTGAAGATGCGTCTGAGTTTTAATGGTTGTGTATGTGGATTGCGATATTCACAGTGACCACCTCCACCACGTAGGAATCCCATCGGTCCACCGGTCTTCCTCTGCTTTATAGTCACATCGGTGTATCAGGGCGGTCATGTCGGTGACTGCGCGCGGAATTCTAAACAATGATCAATACATAAGGGGCTGCTCCCTACACCCTCAACCTTACCAACCCCACTTTCTCCAGCTACCTTCCTTTCGGCTCCTGACGGTTTACGCCTTCAGGTTGCAGTAGGATTGTAGCTTTCCGATTATGAGCACTCCTCCCTCTGCGAGCTTCCCTAACGAGGCAAGTACTTCTTTTATGGGAACGTGTTCGTTTACACCAGGAACTGATAATTCCCTGGCTTACAGACCTCATTGCAGATACTTCTACACAATTTGCGCCCAAGAACTCACCTTATCCCGCATAGTGACTTCTCGTACATTATTCTTGACGACATAATGAGTGCGGTTGTTCTGCGGTCGTCGGGTGCCCGTGTGGTGGCCAGTATTGTACGGGGTTCTATCGAGAGCTACCTTCACCTGACTAGTGCATTGTCCCTTCACGATCAACTTTGCCTCGTAAGTCTCTCTGTCTCTCGTAAGTATACTCGGCAGCTGATGAGGGGATCAATGATATGTAGCTTATAGAGATTGCACGTGCTATTGGACGGCATCATGCGAGGGATATAGTGCATGGTGATATACACCCGGTAAATCCCCCTCAGACGTTTTTTACATGTGAGAGGTTAACTAATACTCACCGTAGGGTAACTTTGTTATTGACGAAAATGGTGGCGTGATTGTGGCGAGGGTCGGCCTTTACACCGCTGCTCAACACCTTGCCTCTCGTGTGCCTTTGCAGCAGTCTATTCGCTACAAACCTCGAGAAGAACTCGCCATGGATGCGGTGTATAGCCCCACACCTGCAATGGACGTTTACGCATGGGCCGTCAGCGCATTCGCAGTGAGTTCGTTTCTTTGCCTGTGTGATCGTTTTCTAAACATAACATTCATATAGATCCTCAGTGGCCACGCGCCTTTTCCGAACTGCGGACATGCACAGGCAACAAGTGAAATCTCTACGCACGGCCACACACGCCTCCCCAAACCCGTTAACATATGCGAAGATTTATGGTCTATTCTTCGAGATTGTTGGAAGGATTCTGATGAGCGCCCCACCATGCAACATGTTGTCTCGGCATTAACATCTCTAGCCTCGAGTGGCTCTACGTCTAGTAGACCGTAATTCCCATCTCACATCCCGCATGACATCTCCATGTAGCAGAAAATTATGATTATGATTCTCAAGTTCCACTACAATATGACCAGGCAGTCAATAGATGCGTCTTCAAAGGCTTGGCAGTCCGTGATTGAACGTCGGGGTTAAAACATATGATTCTTGGAGGCCTATGTAAGTTGTAGATCTCTTCCCGTTTATTGATACAATGATGTCCTGAATGAACTATATACCGTATTTGACGTCATTTGCCTTGGCTAATGCTTAATACTTCTGGCAATGATTCGCCTTACATGACGTCTATCGCCGCGACGACTTATAATATGAAAAGCCTCAATGAATTGATTGTGATAAGCCGCATACAGCTTCCTCATTGTGTAGCACTACTATCCGTCGAGGATTCTGCCTCCACCGATCCTACGATCGACAATCTTCTGGTCCTTTTCCAACAACCACTGGTTTAATGCGAACGATTTCATTGGCAGATTTCAACCTGTCCAGTTGATTCCGATACCTGGGTATGCATCGATTGTATAGACGCCTGACAGAGATTCAAAGAGAAGAGCTTGAAGCATCATTCCTTTTGATATCTCGCAGTGATCTTTTCGTTACTCTTGCATGACCGTTGCTGAGCTAGAGC
This sequence comes from Nidula microcarpa, assembly GCA_036937055.1. NCBI lineage: Eukaryota > Fungi > Basidiomycota > Agaricomycetes > Agaricales > Nidulariaceae > Nidula > Nidula microcarpa. The sequence continues at coordinate 23,729 of JASFDD010000231.1, read as the reverse complement.
AAGATTATTCCTGTTCTGGTTTGTGAGCAGGATCGGTCTCCGACATCCTCGATTGGACCGTTACTGAAACTTGATTACCAGACGACCCCAGTCCTCCAAAGCTGAAAATTCCTAGTATACTAGTTCTATGAGATCTCAAGAGACGTTGGGATGAAAGATCGGATACTTTCAGCAGTGTAAAATTTCGTCGAAGGAATTGCCATGAGTTTTGCGGAGAACCCGAAAACATAGAATCTCCTCGTTTTGCTCCTGGCTGTGGAAGTTAGAAAATGTAGTCTGTACCGAGCAACTCATCGGCTACCTACAATCAGCAGTGCCGACACGATGGTCGCGATCATAGGCCGCCGGCATCAGGGAGCAAGATCGACTAGGGCTTGTTAGGTTTGAAAGCTAGCAAACAACAATGGTTGTCATTACCGTTGCCGCCTCCCGAGCCCCCGCCTCCATGCCTCATCATACTGCATACCTATCCAAACTGCGGCCTGGCTGCATAGTACCACACAGGAGCCACTATGATCTTGGTTATGCAGACAATGTCCATCTTCACCCTGTGATCCACCGTGAAGCCACGAGCATAGGCGTCTTGGTCATCGCATAAATCTCTTCAATGATTCCCATTAACTGGTCGATATCCTGGCTCGACATGACATGTCGTTCTTCACTGAATCTTATTGTACTGGGATCAGGGCCGCTTGCACTGTAGGTGGAATAGAGGATTTAATTCGAAGTGGTGGGGTTTCAAATAGGCGACAAAAGGTGCGAGGTTGCATAGTTGAATGTTTTCCGGGTATAATAACATGTTCATAGGATTTGGGGCTCAAATTGGCCGCGATATTTCTGCTTGGTGAAGCCCAATACAGTGAATTTATATAGGAACTATGGAAACGCCTAAGCTTTTTTACGCTTGTGCTTGTCCTCCTGGATCCTGGAGATGGTCTAGCCAAACTCAGTCTGGTCAAGCACTCAGAATTTTAGATGCGAATAAGCATTCAGATGGTGCCGACTCACACCTTGGCGACGTAAAAGACCATCCAGTATGCTTTCTGCGTGTTTTTTCGCGTCTCAATTGAGATGGTTCAATCTAGCGCGGGTAGAGCGGCTGATATGCGGTCGTCATCAGATGGTTTTCACCAGTGAGAAAATACCCATTCCTAGTCTGTGAGCCCGGCACTAAGCTGCGAATGCACATAGATATGCTTGCCCGCAGAACTGTGACCCAGGAGCTAGATGTAGAGCGATTGTCGCAGCTGGATCAGTTGATGAAGTACTATCGGGACTGTGGATGCTATTCAGGTATGAATAACATACCTAGCGGCCATCCTAGAGACAAGTTCTATCCTGTCGCGAGCGGCTAGTGTCAGTCTTGTCGACAGAGGCGTCTAGCTGCTGATTGCCAAACTCGACGGATAAAGGATAGATTGGCAGTTAACGCCCGCTATCACGAGGTACCTGTCTTCGGTCCTCGAGACACCTGCCCATGGCAGGAGTTGTGGCTATCTGGTTTGCGATGGTAGTTGTCCTCTGTTCTTTCTAACGAGTATGCTGTGATACGCGAAGAACACTTCTAGAGCGTTCTCTTTATCTTTGCAATGCATCCCTGCACTTGGACTGGGTCGTATTGTGACCTTCATTTCGTCTATCAATCTGGGGGTTTCACCAATCTTGTAACATATTTCAATGAATCTGTCAGAAGATCCTGGCTGATTCTTGAGGAAGAGATTTATGTCAGTACCTCCGCTCGCTAGCCATACAACTGACCAACCGTTATTGTATACAGATCCACCCTCGTTTGACTATGGCACTGTGAAAGTTGGAAGGTCTTTGTTGACGTTCCCAGACCTTGTAAGCGTCATTATGGCGGTGCGCAACCACCGAATCAATCTGTGCCAAAAAAAAACACCTGATGTTTCTCGAGCTGTCAAAGTCTCGTGAGGTCTCATGCGCAAGTATTTCACGTAAGTATCGGTTGTCGCTCTTATTTCTTCCAGCCCAAATGCTGTTGTCCACTCGCGGTACCGTACCTTCAATCGGTACCGCCTTATCCGCAGGAATAGTAATCGTCTGGACAAAACCATCTACCTCTTTCTCCCTCCATCCTTTTCCACGTTTCCACACCCCAATTATGATGCGAAGAAGCCTTGGTATACTATGTGCTCATTCACTCCGAGCGGTGAGCTTGAGAGTGTATCGGAGATCCAATCCTTGCCCCTCTTCGTGCTCTCCTTAGGTCAGATCGGATTCCCGGTCGAAGATACAGCGTTTTGATGGTCGTATATGTGCGTTGCGATGTTCCCATCGATCCCTCCCGAATGTAATAATCTCGGTGGCCCCTTCACCTTCATATCACATCGGACCACCGGTAGGTCATCTTGGTGGCTGCGGCGAGGCTTAATTCCAAGTACCAATCAATAGTTTAGGGTCCGACAACCCTATGCTCCCTCTAGGTTAAAACCCCACTGCGTCAACTCGTTTCTTCTGAGCTCCTGGTGACTTCGACCTCCAGGATCCTGATGGATTCTAATGCTTCTGCTATCGGCGCTCGTTATACTTTTACCTTTCCTAACGAGGCGAGTCTCTTATACCCTTCCTTTGTCCAGAAAAGTTAATGATAGTCCTCTGACCGTCACAGACCTCACTGCAGATACGTCTACATGATGACCGCTCGGAAACTCGCCTTTTGCTGGAGCAATCTTTCAATGGCATCGTTTTGTACATCTTTTTCGTCGACGTGACGAGCATAGCTGTTCTGGGGTCCCCACGTGCCCATGTGCTAGCTAGTGCTGTATGGCGCCCTGTTAGGAGTTGTCTTCACATCACCAGTACATGGTCCTCTCGCGATCGAATTCGCCTGGTATGCCGCTCTTCAGTGCCGTAACTAGTCCCACCAGCTGATGAAGCGGTCAATGCACAGATTATCGAGATTGCACGTGCTATTTGGCGTCTGCATGCTAACGGTGTAGTGCATGGTGATATATTTCCCGTATGTATTTTTCAATGCGATTTATTTTAGACCGTGGTTTTAATGCTCTTTACAGGACAACTTCTTTATCAACGAGAATGGCGGTGTGATTGTGGCCAGAGCCGGTCTTTACACCGCTGTTCAGCACCTTTTCTCTCGTGTGCGTCTGCAGCAGTCTATACGCTATAAATCCCGTGAAGAGCTCGCCATGGGTGCGGTGTATAGACCCACGCCCGCAATGGACGTTTACGCGTGGGCTGTCAGTGCAGTCGCTGTCAGTTTGTCTGCTTTCCTAGATGTCCGTTTTCTAAACACAACACGAGTATAGATTTTCAGTGGCCATCTGCCTTTCCCAACCTATGGGCACCCCCAGGCAACAAGCGAAATCTTCATGCACGGCCACACACGCCTACCAAAGCCCGCTAACATGGGTGAGGATTTATGGGTTGTTCTTCAAGATTGTTGGAAGCGATCTACTGAGTGTCCTACCATGCATCATGTCATCTTAGCATTAGGATCCATAGCTTGAATTTCTTTTACGCCTTTCCGATCGTAATTCTCATTTCATTGACCATATATTAGAAAATTTAGACTTTTCTTGGGTTCGGTCACAATAGGAATGGTTCCTGATCTAGTCTAAGGCAGCTGTGTAGATGACATTGCGGAGTATCATCGACGGGAGGATAGAGCACTTACCCACGTGCACATTTCCAAAAACACGATCACCACGACCACTCTTCATTCACAAGTCACTCATGCGCTATGCAGCTGCTGATATCCTCGCGGTAATATTATTGACTACATGGTATCGAATGCTGCTCTGGATAGGCTTCGCCTTGTAGTTACAGCTCTTATGAACACTGCAATTTATTTTAACCAACTCCATCCTATGGAGTCGTCCATGGAAACATATATCTAGCAAGTACATAAACTAACTTTACTTCGCGCTTTCTTTTGTTCACCTTTTCCGATTCTCATCGATGATAATGCCAATGCTATGCTAACGGATGTAGGAATTTATACCGCTGCTCAAGGTCATCTGCAGCGCTTGGTTCAGGGAGTATAATCGCTCTACAAGCCGGGGGAAGAGCTTTCTATGCCAGCAATAGTGAACCCGACGAAGGCAATGGACGTTTACGCGTTTGCCTGCACTGTCTATGTTGTGAGTTGTTCGTATTGTTCAAAGACGAGTCGGTTCCTCACAACCCGTCAGGTCATGATTCTTTTGCAGGGGTTCGCATCGTGAATGGGATCTGTGACATCTTTCATGGCCGTGCTTGTCTGAACAAACCAGCGGATATGAGTGATGCTTTATGGAACTCTCACAGCTTTGTTGGAATACAAACCCTGCTTCGCGCCCTAGTATTAAGGAAGTCGTGGCAACGCTGCGCATCTTGTAATTGTGTTATGCTCCTCCCTTTTCTTTAGAAGTTATAGCTCATTGATAAGAAGATGACGACAAGAAGTTGGCTTTAATGGTGGGTACCATTTTTAATATTAGTATCGGACCCGCATCTTCCCGTGAAAGATGAGGTACAATAAGTCTTTGAAGTCTATCGCGGGAGAGGCTTTCGAAAAGGGACTTAATGCCTTTAATTTCCGCTCATGGAAATCGGCCATTCGCGCAGATGGACAAGGCCAATGAAATTTGGTGATGTTATGGTAGCTGGTAATATTTCGAGGCTGTGCAAACTTGAAATTGTGAGTGACATTAGTGCCGAGAATGCGGCCAAGAGCATCTTGAGAACATCCTAATGGAATTATTGAGGATCTGTTCTTACTCAATAATTACTGGTACTGAGCGCCGAGGAGCTGAATAACAAAAAAAAACCTGCAGCAGTGACACGTTTTGATAGCATTATGGACATCTAAGCCAGAAATTGGAATTCCATGATTCAATTAAGGGCTTGTCCGATGTAGCAGAATTTCGCAGCTCCTGTCCCGGCTTTCCCTCAGATTAGGAAGGCACTGTTGAATCTTAGTCTATCTTGATCATCTTATTCTGGACTCTAGAAGACCGTTGACGGCGTGTGTCATAATTACCAATGAAATATACTCTACTAGCAGGAATGTAGAGATTATAGTAAGTAACATCTACACAGAGTAGCACACAAAATAAATTGTAAAGCAATAACTTCCAGGCTGAACCCACTATAATAAGCGATAATTCCAGTTATGTGGTGTGTCAGAGAAATTGGTTGACCAATGATTTTTGAGTCGATCTACGAATGTGCAGCTTATACACAGATGCAGCATTTAAGCAACCTTCACAAGAACTAATCGCAGTCAGACCAAAACTTTATTGTCTCATTTCAACTACTATGGTGATAAAATATATTGTAGGGCATAAATTATTCTATATTCTTTCTCACCCTCATCCAAAAAGTCTTGCCATCTAGTTGGAGCTGTTTCTAAGTCCGGAGGCTTAATAGTGCACAACAATTGGCAGGAATTCTGATTGCTGCCATTGCCAGTGATTAAATTACGTGAATCTCAAACCAAAACCCGACGAGAGAGTCTGAATGAGCTATTAAGGGCTCAATGTAAGCTACAATATTAATAATTGTAGTGTTACAGCTGCTGGTGAAATCGTAATGACGGAAGTAATCAAGATTCGAAGGAGTTTGAATTTGAATTAAATCGAGTTTAGATCATGATCGACGTAGATGTCTGGAGATATCCGGCCGTCGGGTGACTCGTTTAAGCCCGGAACTGGTTGAAAGCAGGTCGTTTCCACGCGTACAATGCCACGTGCAATTGGCTCCGGAGACCGGCCTTCTCCAGGAAGCCTGTCAACGGCAGTTTCCGCACACCTGTTGAGGTTTACTGGCAACGGTCGACCATTTTCTCGCGAACAAACCACAACGACATTGACTACTACAAAACTCTAGCATCTCCTCAACACACCCACTGCTCCACTAATCCCCACACGAAGTGCTTTCATTCAGCAATGCACCCTGTTAATAATTCAACAGCCACTAATAACCCCGTATGCCGATAGTCAATGTCAAATTCCCAAGGTGCATGACTTTCATTTTACAATAACATACTTACGACATCACTTTGTCTGCTGGGGATACCGGATTCTTGTCCATCTTCAGCGCCTTTTGGGTTTGAGGCTTCAATCTCTGGCTCCAACTTGATCTATGGGCTTATAATCGGAGACATGTGGCCCTATAAGTTTCTCCATCTGCTATGTTGAAAAACAGCTTCAATATCTGACATGTTGAAACAGTATCTAAGTTGACGCAAATGAGTTTTTCCCGTGGCACAGACCTTTATATATGATACAATAGCATCGTAGCAAACAACTGTCCAAACTGATGCTCCCTTGTTCTGGGTGCTTCTGGTTAATTGATGATCTTGTTGATGTTCATTATTCTTGATAAAACCCACTCACAATCGGAAATCAAGATATTGCAGGTTGCCCATAGAATTGCGCATCCCCACCACTGTGGCATTGTTCATGGAAATATATACTCGGTGCCTCTTCTGAGGCTTGGAGGGCCGTGATTAACGATATGACGCCAAAGAGGCAGTAGTAACGGATACTAGTCTGGATGCTTTTGACGATGGATGTGGGCGGGGTACTTCCAGGAATATACCGGATTTTTATCAATCCCCTAATGTGTTGAAAAAAGAAGGCGAGACCCTTCCGAAAGCGAACATGCATGTGTATTTGTAGGCAATGACTGCATATGTTGTAAATCGTACTTTACGCTCCTTCGGTCATTATTTCTAACGCATTCCACTGTTCCAGGTCTACCCCAGTAATCCGAAGCCGCTCTGGGAATGGCCTCGAGTATCGCACAACTATTATCCCTATTTTTCAATTTGATAAACTCGGACCAATATCTTCCTGAATATCTTCCCGAACTCGAAAGCATGGATCCGCTTTATATTTTCTATTGAAGCAGTGCTGGAATGCTAACTCAGATGTGCTTCCCACCATGGATAGCATCGTAAGGTACCTGAAAACTAAGTCACGGCGAGTTGTGGATCTTTTTCCATTTCTTGGAAATATTTACTCGCACTGGCGCATGTTTGAGTAATGCCACTGCTGCAAAGCAGTGTTTACTATGTACAATCATGTCTTCAATGAACTATTTGGCATCATTTGCCTCATGGAGCATGCTTCTGACGATGTCACTGGCGTCCACTGAAAATCATTGAATGCACGAGTTGCGATAAGTTGCACGCAGTGTCACCCTCATGGTAGTTCTATATACCCGCAGCTGTTTCCGTGCGCGGAAGTATAGAATCGATTCTCTTATTATTACTTTTCTGGCGATTTTCTAACATGTTGCAAGCGACACATAGTACTGCAAGATATATTGGTACATGCATGGATTTCGGCCTGTCTAAATCAATACCGATGCTCCATCGATTGGATAGGCACCACGTCCTCGGATACCGAAGGGAGAGGGTTAAAACACGATAGTTTTTGCTCTAGGCCTCTAGCAGCAGTCTTTTCTCTTCTTCCATGATTGGCACCGAACTGGGGCAACTTCATTGCTTTGACTTGTAAGCAGAGTTGGCCTAATACAACATCCACGAGTGGATCATTACTGACGCTTGGCCAGACGATCTAAGTCTTAGCAACTTCGGGTTGGAGCCAAACGATGAGGATGCTATAAGGACGATGAAGTAATCTTGAATGACTTTGAATTTGAAGCTTGAGGTGTTGAGTTTGTCGAAGGAATTGCCGTGATTTGAATGACTCCCTAGTACCGAGTCGTCATCGATACCTACTATGCCGACCGTCGATGGGCCGCCGCCGACCAGTGCTAGTGATGACGATGGTCGCGATCCAAGATCGTACGCGCGGTGGTGGGGGCACGATCGGGCATATAATATCCGCGTGATATTATTAGAGTAAGCGGGTAAACATCGTCGGTTTCAACGCTCCCATTCATTTCCCCACATTTACTGCACACTTGCTGAAGACGTGGCCCGTTTTTTCAGTTCCATAAAGGATCTCACAATATGCTAGGTTGTGCAGAGAACTTCCTTATTCATCCTCGGACACAATAAGAAACTGCAACCATGGCGTTTTTGGTCATCCCAAAAACGTCGTGGATTCCTGCTAAACCGTCGACTTTGGCACCGTAGACCCGAGGTGGTATTGCATCTTCAAGTCTTTCCGCCCTGGCTCATGGCCGTTTGCATCCTGTGTCGGATATGAGGCTTATCTCGTGATAGTAGGGTTTGAAATGGGCGTTTCAAAGGTATGAGGTGGCATAATCGATTGTTTCTCCCATATGAAACACGTCCGTAGGAACACGGGATCGCTCTGGCTTCAACAGTTTCTCTTACCCAGCCAAGTACATGAAGTGCGCAGGAATGCCTAGGCCTTTTCACGCCCGTGCTTGCCCTCGTCTGGAATCATGCTGGTCGAACTTAATCTGGACAAACTGCCGCTATCCTTACATCTGGAAAACAGGATTTAGGCGTCAATACGAATTCAGAGAGTGCCGACTCACACTCTAGACGATTTCTATGACATCTCCCATGTCGCAAGGTGTTTCGCGTCGAACATAAGATGGTTCAGCCTAGCGCTAATAGGGCAGTTGACATCTGGTCATCATCAGATGGTTCAATCTAGTGAGAAGTGCATCTATTAGCAGTTTGCGAGCCCCATACTAAGCTGTGGGTGTCCATAGGGTGGGATTTACGTCTACCAGTACTCAGGACCAAGGTGCAGGGCGAATGCCTGAGCTAGATACGCTCACGAAATACAATAGTGACCACGGGTACTTCAGAGATGGATGACACACCTTAGCAATCGTTCAAGAGGTCAACGTTTACTCTATCGCAAGCGCCTACTGTCACTATGGTCGACGGAGGGAGTTCAGCCGCTGGACAGATCAAGGATAGATTGGCAGTTAACGCTCACTATTACAAGAAGCCTGCCGCTATTCCTGTCGACATCTGCCCACGCCAGCAGTGATGGCCATCTGGTCTGCGAAGCCAATGATCCTGCATTCTCCGTAGTGAATACGCCAGGGCGGAATACAGTCTGTTTGGGTCTAGCAAGCAGAATTTAGACGTGAATACACGTTCAGATGGTGCAAATTCGCAACCTTTGCAACTTAAAAAGCCGTCTAGGACATTTTCCTCGAGGTGCTTCTCGTCTAAACTGAGATGGTTCAACCTAGCGCTGGTAGAGGGGCCGATGTCTGGTCGTCAGCACATGGTTCAAGCCGGTGAGAAACCATCCACTGTCAATTTGCGATTTCCGTATTAAGCTGCGAATGTCCGCAGACATGCTCGTACATCTAACGGTGCCCCTGAACTGGGATCTGGATGCAGGACGTATCTGAGCTGGATAAGCTCGTGAATCATTGTCAGGACTGGAAGATTCAGACATGAATGACATACCCTGGCAGTCGCACTAGAGATCGACATCTATTCTGTCGTTAGCGGCTAACGTTGCACTTGTCGACAGCTGCTCATCGACCGTGAATGAAAACTCGACAGATAAAGGATAGATTACCAGTTAACGCCCAGGTGTCTGTCTTTTCCTGGACGACATTTGCCCATGCCAGGAGCTGTGGCCTGCTGGCCTGTGACGGCAGCTGTCTTTGGTTCTATATAAGAAGTGAAAGCTCTTCTCGAGCATGGTCGTCTTCTTTGCAAGGTCTTCCTGTCCTTGGAGCGAGTGCGAGTGATCATCCTTGATCCCGCGATATAGGTCTAGATTCTACGAATCATGTAACTGTTTCGGTGAACCTATCAGAAGGATTCAGGCCGATTTCTAAGGGAGGGAGTTCATGTCAGTATCTCCATTCGCTAGTCATACAATCGGTGACCAAACAGCGTTGCTTACAGGTCTGCCCTTATTCAATCTTGAAACCTCGTTGGCCCGGGGTCGACGTAAACGCCAGGTGATGCGAAAGTACCGATGTTCATATATAAAAACATCATGCTTCGAACTGTCAAAGTGTCGTGTGGAACCGTGCATAAATATGCCACGTCTAGGTTGCTTTCTTTACTTACCTCCCTTCCCAGTATCGCTACATCCTCAGCAGTATCACTGTCCTACTCCGGAGGAGTAATCCTCTTGACAATACCAGCGGCCTCATTTTTATCCTTCCCCTTCCGTGTTTCCATTCCCCACCACTGGCGCGAACATACCTCCACGGGATATTGGTACCAAAGCACTGCGAGCGAGAGGCTTGAGTGTTCTGCGGACTCTAAGCTCTTACGTCTGCTTGTCTTCTCAAACCAGATGTGATTTGGGCGCACAATGTCGTGTTGATGAGATGCTCTTTGCGGACAATATTCTCAGCGATCGAAGACTGTCGTAATCGCTCAGCTGCTGTTCAATTGCGTTGATCGCTGGCATCGCCGGCACCGCCGGATTATGTAGTACGGCTTCAGGGGCTCCGTCGAAGGTTCGGTGCCATTCCCAGCGACCAAGGGTCGCTTTTATGTTTTCTTCAGGTATAAAATCCTCTTCGTCCTCTTCCACCCGCTTCCCGACTAGCCGGCAGCTTCAATATCTGCGCACGTCATGGACTACAGCCTATCCCTTATGAGCTTTCGTCGCATTGCTAGCCGGCGCGGTGCGGTGAGTCATTCATGCCATCGCTGGTTCACACAAATGATTGATAGCTATTGGCGGTTGCAGACCTTCGTGCAGATTAGTGTATACCATACGGGCCCCCAAATTAGCTTTGCACTGCAACAATCGCACAGTGGCGACGTTTCCTACATCGCCCTTACGGACATGGCAAGTGCTGATGCTCTTGGATCACCGCCTGCCCAAGTGTTGGCTAGGACTGTGTGGCGTCCTATCGGGAGTTATCTTGATATCATCAGTGGATGGTCCTGTCGTACCAAAATCCTCCTCGTACGCAGCTCTCACCTCTCTCAGTTAGGCAGGAACTAACGGAGTGGGTGATGTGCAGATCCTCGAGATCGCGCGTACTATTCAGCACCAGCATGCAAATGGCGCCATTCATGGTGACATTTATCCGGTATGTGCTCCTCGAAGACCTTTACCTCTGAGAGTATAGCTAATGTTCTGAGGAGGATAACATCTTTATTAATGAAGATGGGGAGGTGATATTAGCGGGGGCAGGCCGTTACACTGCTGACCAGCTCTATCTCTCTCGTGTGCCTTTGCAAAAATCTACCCGCTACAAATCCCGAGAGGAACTTGGTATGGGTGTGGTACATGCACCCACGCCTCCGATGGATGTTTACGGATGGGCTGTCAGTATGGTTGCTGTGAGTTGGTCTGTTTGCTTATGAAGTCATGTTTTAAACCCCGTATACATATAGATCTTCAACGGTCACGAGCCTTTTCCTGGCTATACGCACACTGCGGCAACAACAGAAATTTTCCATCACGGCCATGCACGCATCCCCAAACCTACTGCCATGATCGAGGAGTTGTGGGCTGTCCTTAGCGAGTGTTGGCTGAAGGGTCCTGCCGAGCGCCCAACCATGCAGTATGTTGTTGCGGCTTTAACTTGTTTGGTCTAGACTGCCTCAACGTCTTGCCAATTCTCATCTAACAAGTAGCGCCATGTATAGTTATTTTCTGAATGAGCTATTTGACGTCATCTGTCTCGCCCAATAGTGGATGGTTCTGACCATGATTTGGATTTGCCTTACATGATGGCTATCGCCGCCACGAAGAATATGAAATGGCTTCGATGAAATGTTTGTGATAAGCATTATACAACTTTCAGTCCTCGTTGTATACTAGACCTACCACCCTCCGCTGATGATTTTAATCATCGACAGCGTGCAGTTGATTCGGCCATTGGCAGTCTTCCGAGTCTGATGACTATAATCCGGAACAATCCCACTTGTTGAATGTAAACCATGGTAAACTACAGCCTATCTAATTGATGTCTAATTGACAACTGCACGTTCTACCGATCCCATAGACACCAGGCCCTGGAATTCAAAAGAGAGAGGTTGGAGCAGGATAGCTTGATATCTTGCGGCGTTCTGTGCCCTTGACAATTTTCTTGAGCAGAATCTGAGTCAATCATGACTGAAGTTACCGAACCTCCTCGAAGCTAGGAATTATAACGAGTTCAAATGTGTTGATTGCATGATGTTCCGATGAGCATCCTAAGTAATATATCTCTATCTTGAAGTACTTACCCAAGGGCTGCAGTGCCAGTTATTTACAATACTTGGATGCCGACGCGATGGTCGCGATCGTGCGCCGCCGGCAACGCAAGATCGAGCGGCGAGACCAGGGCGCGTGTTATTTTTAAAAGCAGCTCACAAACAACTCGACCAACTTACTGGACTCCTCTCCAGCGTCCCCGATCCCACATATCTGGCCACCGTCGACCAGGTTATCTAGTGCTTAAAGGTGCCCTTAATATGGTCTCTTGTACGAAGAACTTCCATCGCCACTCTGTAAGACACCATGAAGCCACAAAGATATGCTTATGTTGAACATCGCAACAATCTCATTGATTCTCGTTAAGTGGCCAGTCTTTGGGTCGAGACGGCACGTTGTTCTTGAAGTCTTCTGGTACTGGGATCACGACCATTTGCATGGTAATTGGAATAGAGGACGTATTTCGGCGCGATGGGACTTGAAAAGGACGACCAAAGGTACGTGGCTTGCATGCGCCATAATTCAAATTTCCTCAAGTATAAACATGTTTCGTAGGAAAGTGGGATCCGCTGAAGATCCGATTTTTTGCTCAGCGATGCTTTTCCAAGCGAATTATATCCGCGAGAGCGCATGGGCTTCGCGTTTATGTTGGTCCTTGTCTAGATGGCCGAACTTTCATCTGGCCGAGCTCAGTCTGTTTGAGCCCGGCGAGTAGAGTTTAGAAGCAAATGTGCGCTCACATAGTGCAAACTCACACCTTTGACGACTTGTATGACGTTCAAGGATGCTTTTTGCAAGATATATCGCGTCGAACCCGAAATGGTTCAACATAGCGGTGGTAGCGTGGCTGATGTCTGCTCATGATCAGATGGTTCATTCGGTGAGAAAATCATCCACTACCAATGTACGAGCCCAATAATAAGCTGAGAACGCCCGTAGCCACGTTGTACGTTCAACTTTGCATAGGGCCTGGGTACAGATCGAGTACCTCCTAGATGCGTTCATGAATACTATCGGGATCACGGACGCTTCATACATGGATGACACACCTTATCATCTAGGAAAACGACTCCACTGTAGCTTGCGAGCCTGGCATTATGCTACGAATGTCCAATACCCACAGGGAAGGCTTTATGTCCAATAGCGCCCGGTGATGGTTTGCAGGGCGAGGATCTGAGTTGGATACACTCATGGAAATGCTAGCGGGACCACGGATGCTTCAGACATGGATGACACACCTTAATAACCATCCTAGAGACTGACATGTTCTATCGAGAGCGGCTAATGGCATTCTTGCAGATAGAGAACGTCCGGCTACTGACGCCCTCCAGTAAAAACCCGATAAAAAAAAAGGATAGATTGCCAGTTAACGCCCGCTATCTCTGGGTGGCCGTCTTTGTTCCTGTCGACATCCGCCCATGCCAGGAGCTATGGCCATCTTGTTTGCGAAGGCCACTATATGGGCTCTCCTAGTGAATATGCAGCGATGCTGATGCGCAGAGAGCGTTTCTAAAGCACTCTTTATGTCTGCACGACGTATTCCTGTACTCAAAGCAAGCATACTGTGGCGTTATCTCGCCTATAGGCCTGAAGTCTGGGGACCTTGCAACAGGCTTCGGAGAACCTGCTAAATCTATTCCTGAGGAAAGGATTTACATCAGTATCTCCACTCTCTACGCATGCCATCGATTGTCAACCATTATTGTATCCAGTTCCGTCCTTGTTCGATCATATACTGGACCTTGAAACCTTGAAACCTTGAAACCTTGACGGGCTTGGTCGACCCGAGCCAATATAGACGCCAATATGGAGATGTGCAGACACCAGCGCACATTTGTAAAAAAAAGCTTGATGCCTTCTCAAGGCTGTCAGTACATATGAATAGTTTCATGTGGAACCCGTGCGCAGACATGCCACGTTATCGCTTCTCCCTTTTTCTTACTTTCAGCCGCCAGTGCAGGTATACCCTCAGCGATACAACTATATCTTCAAGAAGACTGGCCGTCTCAATAAAATCAGCTACCTCGATTTCCATCCTTCCTTTCCCATCTTTTCCACGCCTCAGTTCTGGAACGAATATGCCTTGGTGGGATATTAGTGCCAACGCACCGTGATTTTGAGCGGCGACCTTGAGAGCGTATTGAGCATTCGAGTCCCTGTCATTCCTCGCCTTCCCCTCAGCCAGATCGGGCTTCGAGTAGAAGATGCATCGTTTTTTATGGTTGTATGCTGCAACATTCGCCACGATCACCTCCGCTATATTCGAATCTGAACGGTCCAGCAGCTCTTCACTTACTTTGATAGTCACTGCGGAGTATCGGGGCGTTCTTTCGGTGGTTGCGGGCGCCGCTGAATTTCAAATATCAGGCGGTACTTAAAGATCTCCTCCGTGCGCCTTCCAACCTTGACAATCCCAGCTCGTTCCAGCTACTTTTCTCTCAGCACCTGGTGGCGTATACCTTCAGGTTGCTGTTGGATTGTGGCTTTCTAGTCATGAACGCTCCTCATTTGACGAGCTTTCTTAACGAGGCGAGTACTTTTTTCGTGCAATATGTTCGTTCACGCCAGCAAGTAGTAACTGATGGTCATCTGAATGCTACAGTCTTCCCCGCGGATTCATCTACACAATGAGGGCACAGGGACTCGATTTATGCTAGGGCAGTCGCACAACAACGTTTCCTGTATCATTCTTGTAGATACCGCGAGTGCGAGAGTTCCAGGGTTAGCGCACACCCGCGTGTTCGCTAGCATTGTACGACATCCTGTCGAGAATTACCTTCACCTTACCAGTACATTGCCCTCTCCCGATCAACTTCGCCTCGTAAGCCTCGCTGACCTTTCATACGTATACCTAGCAGCTGATGAAGCGACGAATGTGCAGATTACAGATATTGCACGCGCTATTGGGCGAGAGCATGCATGCGGTGCAGTGCACGGCGACATACACCCGGTAAATCTTCCATAGACAGTTTTACATGCGAGCGGATAGCTAATGCTCCGCGCAGGGAAACTTTGTTATCGACGAGAATGGCGGCGTTATCGTTGCGAGAGTCGGCCTTTATACCGCTGTTCAGAACCTTTTCAGTCGTGTGCCTCTGCAACATTCAATACGTTACAAATCTCCAGAGGAGCTTTCCATGGATGAGGTGTGTACGCCCACGCCGGCGATGGATGTTTATGCGTGGGCTGTCAGTGTGTTCGCTGTGAGTTGATTTGTTTGTCTGCATGGCCGTTCTTTAAACGCGAAATTTGTATAGATCTTCAGTGGGCACGAGCCTTTTCCGAATTACGGGTGCACACAAGCAACGAGCGAAATTTTGATTCGCGGCCATTCAGGTCTCTCCAGGCCCAGTAACATGAGCGAGGATTTATGGACTATTCTTCAGGATTGTTGGAAGCCTTCTACTGAGCGTCCCACTATGCGGGAAGCTGTCTCGGCATTGACATCTCTAGCCTCAACTGCCTCTCTGTCCCGTCTATCGTAATTCTTATCCCATCTTTCATGAAATGTCCATATACTAGAAAATTGCAATCGTAATTATTGGATTCCATTATAAGAATCGCTCCAGATCCATTCTAAGGCAATTATGAACAAGATGGCTGTGTCTAATTACTGTTGTACTCGTAGAACAAGTGATGACATGCTGTGGACCACGCTGCTAGACCGTCCTCGGAAGAGGCTTGAGGGTTCAAGCGTTCGCATGGTCTGAGGCACGTGTCATAGTAGCGGAGCCTAGCAAGAAAGGTAAGGACGAACCCCAAGGCATCAACATCATAATGCATAATGCATACCCCAAGACACTGACTTTGTCACATAACCTCTCCCAGTAACTGAGCTTGGATCTGGCTTGGATTGAGCTGTACTTTCAAGATGGTTCGGTCGTTGAGATGGAGATATTGACCGAAAAGGGGTGACGGAATTTATCCTAAAGCCTATCATCCGGAGCCATGCCGTTCGAAGGAAGGTTATTTATAAAGCCAGACATTCCATGCAGAATAACAGATAGTATATGGGCGCTGAAATGCAATGTGCCCGATCCAAGCCATCGAGGAGCGCATTCATCGATAACGTCCTTGGAGTTCCGTATTCTCACTCACTTCAGGAACTGTGATGATATAGGCGGGAATAAATCACCGCTCCGAGGACATGTAGAGAGAAATTCAGCAAGCGTACATTGATAGAGAAATCCGAATATCCGACGATGCTCTATGATCGATACAGCGACCAAGCGATAGAAAAATAGTAGGTCTCGTGCGCCAACTTGACGAAGGTTTGAGCAATGGTAGCCGTAAAACGGGGCATGTCTGAAGGAGCGTATTGCCTTCAAGGCACTCTTGCTGGTTGGAAATCAGTTGGCTCCGGCGAAGAATGTCAGAAAGATCCCCAGGTCAACAAAGCGTCCAATTTCTGCAGTTTATAGTTGTATTAAGTTCTAGTACCATGGGAAGAGTGCTTCGACTACTTAAGCGATCTTACCAATTAAACCACCCTCAACAAAAGGTGCGCGTGGATGTTCGTCTTCCACTAAGGCATGGCAGCTTGAGCTACTTCTGTAGATGCTGCTTCAAATTGGACGTGATCCATCTCAAGCCATTGTCTCCACAGTGCAGAAGAAGCAACCGGGATGACATTTAGGGTGTTTGCCTGAGACGTCCACCTTGCCTCGACCCGGGAAATGGTGACTCCGACAGTGGTTGTACGGAAAAGATTGGGAAGACAATATGTAGCAAGTCACTAAGTCAGATGCCCCAAGATACATTATATCCAAACGACCAGGCCTTGAGCAAAGTTCAAGAATATCCATAGCAGGCAGCGATGATATTTAGACGAGAATCTGATTCAGAGTTGATGGTATGGTGTACTTAAAACCATAAGTTGACGGAGTAAGCACCCTTGAGAGATGAATAACGGTTTCTCGAGTCTCTGGAGCGTTTTCTTGACGAGGATCTTGTTGTGCGAGAAGAGGAACATCCTGAGTGGGCCTCAGAAGTCGATGATGTTCGAAGAGGGGCTTGAAGCGATCGAGAACTTGAAATTCTCAGATGCCTTTTATTTATTACCGATTTTGGAGAAATAAACCGATCAAAGGAGGCTACGCATCACGACAGCAATCTGGCAGCAGCTTCCAACTATCGCTCATTTTTCAACCATGATATGACTCCAGGTGCGTAGGCGCAGGCCTCCGCGCCTGCCTCAGGTCTCATCCTGGCTGCTCTTCGATATCCTTCTCGATTCGCTTTGTACCTGGACCGTCAGCGGAATCCGCACTTTGTCCTTGGAATGCTTCCGCTAGATGGCACTTGAGCAGATTCAACTTTTGGAGTGTATTACTGGCCTCGATAGACGCAATTCGAGAGCGGATGGAGAGGATTGTTGGCATAAAATGATATCTCTCCTCTCTGATACTATTAGCACCTGCGTCAGTATGTTCAGTTGCATAACTTAAAGCGATAATAGTTCAAGTGTTTTTTTTGATAGGACTGCTCGAGATTACTTCTCGTCTTCATCGGTTTTAAAAGCAGGAGGAATGTTACAGAACCTCCGATTTATGTCGATTTGTGCTTAAGTTCCGACTGATTGACGGCATATCTTTTATTGAATATGGTATTGTCTGGGACTCTACGGTTATCTTTTCATGACTGCACCCCCAATCTCACGATCCGCTCTGCAGAAGTTGATTTCACACGAGGACTTTCTCCCAAAGCTTGAAAGCGAGGAGATTTAGCTTTTCTTGGTAAGTTGCGTTTACATACAACATTCTTTTAGCGTATTGAAGAAAAAAAACAGCTCACTGCATGATTTAGATTTCAATATGCAATGAACCAGTTTCATTATTCAATATTCGGGCTTCAGCTTCGATTGGCTTGGATCCATGAGGCCAATTTCATGAATCAAGGAAGCCGATCGGCTCTCCTGGGTACAGCAGCTTGGCAAGGAAGCATTGCTGGGTAAGTCCTCCTGGTGAGCGATACCAGTGATCCGCCGGGCGTTCTCGTCAAGTAGCACATCGCTGCTCAATATGATATCATCTTTTGTTAGCACCCAAGAATAAATTTGGAACTGGAAGATAATTTGCCATACTCGCTTTTTTTAGAGGTACTTCCGGAATAATGGGTAAGAGCCCGAATACTGGTTTGGTATGGTTTGCTCACTAAATATCTAGGTACATCCCAGCTTATTCAAGAAAGTTCTCAAAATTGGATTCTGCGCTATAGATTCAAATCCCCTAGCTGATCTGGGAGGACTATGTCAGACTTTGAAGTCAAATTAATTCAGAGCAGCTTTACCTTTACCGACCGAAATATGTCTGCGAGGAAGTCTGGTTATGCTCATCGTGCAGTCGTGTGGAAAAGAATGGAAAGACGATATACATTTGGCACCAACTTTCCTCAGTTGAAGCGCCGTGTGCTTTAAATGGGGCCATCAGATTTGCTGTCAATGACATTGCCACGTAAGGGGGTCTCTTCAGAACCCTCTTCGTGACTGACTCTCATGTTCTGCCTTCTTTGGAATGGGAAAGCAAGAATGCGGAGATCCCTCTAGTCTCTCTGTTTGTGTGTTTATCTTCATGACATTATTGGGCCAACGATTCTGTATATCGGACATGATGTAGCCAGAGATGCTACGGACTAAACGGCGGTCGGCGCAATAGCGACTAGTGATGCGCTCTCTTGGGCAGAGGGCGAACGAAAGCCGAAGACTGAGTGAGGTCTGTACATTAATGACCCCCTTTTCGTTGTTCCATCGATTAAAAGAATTTGTTTAACATTAGAATTGATTATGCATATAAAGCAGTCTCTCTTAAACCCTTCGACCTAGTACCTCCTTCATTGCTCGTCCCCTCCCCACTCACCGACGCTGAATAATCCGTAGTCCTAGTAGTACGCCGTGCACAGTTCGCTCCCCTGTCCTCACCCTCCCACCAACGTTGAATACCCATGCAGCCTGTTACTATGCTCAACAGTCTCGTTATATCCGTACCTGGCCATAACTCAAATCATACAGAGTACAGCCGTACATTTATACGCCCATCGTCGTCTGGCCAAGTTGGTGTATCATAACAACTAGTTCTGATGTCTTCTAGCTCACGTAGTACTCCGCAGATGGCTCATAAAATCATGTACACTGATATTTCAAAAGCTCTTGGGGGTAAGCGACGGAATGCGGTATGTCATTCCTAACGCTCTAACTCTTCTACAATTCTTGATTACTACCTATCAGATGATGGATGGCATCTCGGAGTATCCTCGACGAGGGTGGAAATCACTGGCGCATCCACACATTTCCCAAAACAAAGTCGTTACAATCGACCTCCATTCACAACCTACTCCCGTCCTTTGCCGTCTCTGGTATCATCATGGCGACATTATGTGCTATGCATCATCACATCCAGCCCTCGACAAGCTTCGTCTGGTAAGTTTTAACACAGCTACCATAGGATTTATTCAACTAATTCCATAAATCGATGTTCAGATCAGACAGGTGGCTGACGCCGTTGCTCATCTGCACGCCCATGGGGTCGTTCACGGAAATATATATCCAGTATGTCCAAATATGAAGTTTCTCGTTATCTTTATGTTTACTGTTGCCGAGGGGAATATCCTCGTTGATGATGACATCAATGCGATGTTAACGGACGCAGGGTTTTACACTGCTGCTCAACGTCATCTACGGCGCTTGGGTCTGGGACCGTCATCATTTTACAAGTCGAGAGAGGAGCTTTCCATGTCGGACGTGGCTACTCCGACGAAGGCGATGGATGTTTACGCATTAGCCTGCACCATCTACGGGTGAGTTTAGCTACTCGCAAAATGAGTAGGTTCCTCAACTCTACAAGATTTTTTCAGGTTACAATCCATTTGAAAGAGTTCTCCTCACACCTATACGGCGAATTATTGAAATTTTCAAGCATGGCCATGCTCGCTTGATCCAACCAGGTGATGCGAGCGATTCCTTATGGAACCTCATGCAATTTTGCTGGCACAAAGATCCGGCATCGCGCCCAAATATCGAGGAAGTCGTAGCAGCGCTGAATGCCTTGTAGTCCCGTTCCATAAGCCTTGAGCCTTTCTATGGAAGCTATCGATGGCAGGGCCGAGCTGCCTATGTATAACCACCATTTCATTTATTTCTATCTAGAACACCCTACTAATCTGTAGCCCAATGAGAAAAGTAGTAGAATCGAATTCTGTAGAGTACTGTTCTCTGATTTAACGACACTGGTCAATCGAATAAGTAAAAGCGTCACATATAAGGGTCTGTCCGGATACCATAGTACGGTCGTATTCTGATTATTGATGGCATACGGATTATTCCCACAGACTCAAATTGAGAACACATCAATTTGGCCACGACACATTGGGGCCCTGGTCGCTCCTGGTCGCAAAGCTGACGCCCTGCTCAGTACCCGCCCACCGCCCGCCTCTCATCCCACTTTCGTGAAAGAGATACAATTTGGATACAACCAGAGCGAATTAAAGGTTTTAACATGTTATATTATATACTTTAAAATAAAGCGCCAGATTTATTGAAAAACTGCACTGTCAGGTCAAGCTCGCCACACCCAACGATGAACTCAGCAGTCGGGGAGAAGCCTCTGAGAAGGTGAGTGGAATGTAACGTGGCATGGGAGATTGATGGATGTTACTAAACTTGGGCTGTGGGTATAATGCGTATGCCATCAATAATCAGAATACGACCGTATTATGGTATCCGGACAGACCCTAATATATAACAACTGGCATTTTGTTTCATCTGATTTTGCAAAGCTTAAGTATTGCTCTCACAGCTGGCACCCCGCCTTTTTACATCTTGTAAAAGGCGTGTAAAATCCAATGATCATTGATTAAATTTTACGTTGTATTTTACGGCACAGTAAATTTAATATAAAATGAATCCTTTCTAGCAATGTAAAACCAAAGTAAAATGAAAATAATTATGAAGATTTTATACAATGATAAATGTATCATTTTACTTTACTTTTACCAAAGAAAAAATGAGGGGAAAATGAAACATTTTCATCAGATTTTACCATCAGAAAGATGAATTGTTTTACTTAGGTGTAAAATGCAACGAAAAATGATTTAAATAATAGAAGGGAAAACGAATCATTTTTAATTAAATTTTTACTGGCATAAAAAGTTGTTAAAAAGATAAGATTTGCGCGAGGCAAAATCAATCGCACGAGGCAGCGGACGTGGCCTCGCACGATTGACACCCGCTCAGTGCGCACTGAGAGCGCGCTGAGTCTGAAGCCAAAGTATCAAGCACTTATGTCAGCGTGTCTAGCGTTATCAACAATGTATTGAAATTCCTTTCAGAGCCTCAAAACACGCTTACATGCCCCATTCTGAACTCTCGAGAAGAGATATATATTCCCAAGTACACTTAACAAAACAAAGTGGGTAACAAAATTTGAGTGCTAAACGATGAATCAAAGTACCTGAGTTCAAGCCTGAGGTCAGATATATAGATATTAAAATGCAAGAGTCACCTACTTACCCGAGAGAGAGAGATGACAACACACACATTGATACCGTTCCACACCATGGGACAGCTGGCAAAGTGTGAAATAACATCATTCAGCCCCACTAGCTCGACATCGCTGAGCTCAAAGCTCCACATGCGCATTTGAAGAAAAGGGTATCGCAGAAAAGGGTCTTTGATGGCAGGGACAGGTTTATGATACCGAACTGCAATGAAAGTTCGGATCACATTGCCTATCTGCAGCTGGAAGATATGCTCAATCCGAGCAGGGACAGGGATACTATTGGGCATGCAGCATACGAGGACAAAGCTATTTCCCAAATGCATTGTCGATACTGAAAAGTTTATACCTTTCACCGTGAGATGAGAAAGGAAATTTGCTCGCCTCGGTGGAGGGAATTGGAGGTGCAGAGAAAGTTTTTTGTAAAGTGCATTGGGAATGATGACTGCCGACTGCCTGTCGCACTCTGAAAAAATAAGGTTGTCATCGGTGCCGTCCGTAGGTGACAAGCTAAGCATGTCGGTTATAAGTGTATTTCAAACTTGTGGATTGACAAGCTTCTCAAAAATCGGTTGGCAATTTATGAGAGCTTGAGGAGAGTCTGCCTTTGACATGAGACCACGTAGATTGGACGACTTTATGAAAGAATGCATAATTGTTTCTTCCAACTGTCCTGGTTTATCATTTGTAGGAAAACGCTGAAGCATCCCAATGAGCCGCTCAAATGGAAAAGTCCACCATGCATGAACTGGGCCGTATAACTGAAGGTACTCGTGCAAGTGAAGGGCCATATGATGATTCGGGTGAAAGTTATAGTTGGGAAAGAGTTTGCACAGGCTGGTGAGATAGTTTTGCATATATTGCAGGTACAAATCTGCGTTGCAGCGGGAAGTCACCCAAGATGATGCAATTGCAATTGCTGACAAAAGAGATAAGGTAGAATCCAAAACCTTATTGCAGACTTTGAGACGTTCGTTATCTTCGTCTACTTCTGCCCAGAGACAGGTTAAAGTGAGAGGTAAATAGATGGTACCAAGGGCACGCCACTGGTCAGCCTTTAGCTTCCCATGGTTAGCAGATCCGAGGTTTGCAGGAACAGGTGTCATCCATGCTGGAGTTATCATGGCCTCAATGTCAGACCACACTTCCTGCATCTCATCCAAGGAGAATACATGACCATGCTTTGTTGACGTGGAGGCATGTAAATCCCGCTTTTCAGTCTGCTTAACATGCTATGGGCCATATAAATAATTGTAAATTTCAGGAATGTAAACAAAACATACCCAGGCAATAAGGGCTTTAACCCAGTCCGACTTGAGAGTCCTTTTCTTCTTCTGGTGTTGTGGTGGTGCTGGTAGGAGAGGAGCTCCAACTTCCATGCACATAAACTCTAAGACAGACATATGGAGCTTCTGGAATTTCTTGAACCATGATTCCTCCCCATCTGAAAAAGCAAGCTCTGCATTGAGTGGTAGGCAAAGCCATGATATCAGGGACTTCATAGACTTTTGTTCGTTGGGCGGAAAGCGCATCCATGCATCTGATATGGCGAGGTTGATAACTGGGGCCTCAGCCTCCTCCTTGTTAAGACATATACCAAGTATCCCATCAAAATGCTCCTGTATTAGACCAAGAAACAAGTTGTGCATAGCATCAACAACAACGAACCGTGACAGATCAAAATAGGGAAGTTGCAATAACTCAGACCAACGCACTCCGGAACTAGCTACAGCCGCTTCCCTCTCTTTCTGAGAAGTAGCATTTAGATACTTCAATGCAGAGGCACAGCATTCTTTGTTTGTGCATCTTTTCCATGCATGATAATCTGTATTTCCATATCCATGTGCGGTCCGAGAACACCAACTCATGGCACAGAAATAGGTATGAGAACTCGCTGTGAAGCCTGCTGTCTTCTTAGCAGCAAGAAGATCGCAAACCAAGCAGACAAGTGCACAGCAAACTACGCACCCATAGCAATACTTGCAAGTACGCGAAAAGTGGATTCCTGGCTCCCAGAATTTGAGAAGGTCATCGATAAGCGGTGTCAGATAATGATTAAGGGTGGTAAGTGGGGGTTCCCTTAAAGTTAAATAGAGTTCTCAGCGATGATGTAGCAGGAGAACAACACTATAATTAAGTACCTAAAGTTAAATAGAGTTCTAGGTACAAGTAAGTAAAAATGAAACTA
>JASFDD010000230.1:0-33334 GCA_036937055.1 Nidula microcarpa | reverse complement strand
TAGTTTACATTCTTGTGGCTTTTCTATAGTTTACTGCATTTGTATATTAGTTTCAGGTCTTACAGTATATAGGTAGTTTACTATTGTTGTATGTACTCATCTGTTTGCCCTCTTGGACCCCCCCCCTTATTCTTCTGAGGAAAAACTGTCTTCGATGTCGTCGAGACTGCGTTGCTTATTTTAACATTTACCACTCATTGCCTAGAGCACACCAGTGTCTCCACATCCTGACATGTCCCTCGGTTAGTGGTGCATCATATCCCTCAGAAAATGTCCACTTGCCCATATATTGGTCAATTAATCTAAAGACACATCAATTTATGCGACATGAGCCTGTTGCATCTCATTTTCTTTGTCATTTTGTCATTTATTTATTTTATCTGAAACTTGGAGCAGCTCTAGATAGATGAAATTGCACCATGTAGCTACAATACAGCTCCCTTTTCATGTGCAGCATGGTGATTAATACTAATGCTGAACTGCTGATAGGTTCAGTTAGGCTGCTTTCATATACTAATGATTGTGAAGAACCGTCTCCGACTTGATCGTGCTTCTATTGACTGGAAGCTATGCTAATTTACTTTTTTTTTCTACATTTCCTATCCAATTATAATGTGTTATGTTCCGTACACCCGTATTATACCGTCGACTGCAGTATCTATGGCCATCCCGTACCGTCGAAGCCTCGAAGATCACTATACGGTGACGGCTATGGTGATCCCGTAGCCGTGTCATGGCCGTATTTGTACGGCCGTAGCCGTATACGGACGGCGTGCAGCCCTAATCCGGCGTGTAACCTTGTCATTGAACGACGACAGGCGGTGACGGCAATGCTGATCATGCAAATCAGGGATTCAAGTCGGTGCTGATGTTTGTTATGCTCGGACGGGGGTCTCTTTGTTGGGCGGAGAGGTGCATGGTAACCAAGTCGTTATCCTCGGGCATGCTGGAATCATTATTGGTTGGTAGGCACCCTGTCAACAACTGGGCGATCTAAAGAGAGGATTTCGATGTAGTACTTTTGTATAGCGTAGATTAGACGAACTTACAAGTCGAGAACCGCCGTCAGTGGCCTGACGTCGCCCCATTCTTGCATTTGACCTAGCCCAATCTGAATGACACGCTACATCTTATGCGTGGGGAGGAGTGTTGGACTTGGGAAGTGCTGATACAGATGTAACCTGCCCAAGTCTAGGAAACTGATCCGCAGTCGTAGAGACTCATCGATTGGGACAGGATGGGAGACGGTGATAGGGGGCGAGGGCGGGAGGAGCAACGCGGTGCGCGAACGTCGACTGGCTGCAGATGAATGTTCACGGACTCACGGAGAGGTTTGTTGATGGCGGCTTTAGCTTAAGGGGTGTGAAAGAGGAAGAGGAGGTGAGCCTGCAAGCATGCCCAGGTGAAGCGGGTGGATGAAGAGTGCGAAGTGAACACTGTTAACCTTACTATAATATTATTAAAATGGGGGGCAATGTTTCGTATTTTATTATTACCATCCATTTATACACTAAGTGGGCTTCCTGTGACTGCAGCCCTCCATTCCTCCAATTGCATTGTGCGCTCATTCACCTCCTGAGCATGCCTCTCCCGAGCAGCTGTCGAGTTACCCCAGAAAAATAACATAACATCATCCTCATCCCAGCTGCCCTGTGCCTCGAAGTCAATAGCTTCTCCCTCACTCATATTTCTTTCATTCCTAGCACCCTTTCCCCCTTGACTTGCAGCAGTAACCCGCTTCTGGATAGCGATTTTGCGATCATGTTTAGCACGTGTGGGTCCCATTAGCGCTAGTGCAGGTACAGATGGGCGAGGAATATCGGGCCGATTGGTCAGAACATTGACGTTTTTGCCCCAATGCTTTACTACCGCAGCACCATAGTTATAATGCAACAAGAGATCAGCAGGCTTAGGCAATTGCTGGTCCTTGAAGGTGGCATCATTGTTGTTTGGGAGCTGTTGCAGAATAATGCTTCTTGTCGGGGTAACAATCCATTGCAGCGTATATCGGGAGTTTCTAGGATAACTGAGACTTGGGTCTATCTCACGTTGGAATCGATCTGGGATGTCGGTAGTTTGGAGAATAGGATTTGGCGTCTGACACAATGTTAAATGGTGATCGCTCCGAAGAAGAGTGGGGATAAACCTTGAGAATCACGACATGTCGGGGGTCAAAGTAATGGTTATGAAGGTTATCAACAGCATAAATACCGTTACGAATGTCGTTGATGCCTAGTGATTCGAGATTTTCGCGATATGGGCGGTTAGCGATAATAAGCTGCAGCCACTGGAGCAACAAACCGAAATTAGCTAGCATAGTAGGGCAAAAATAATGTGACATACTTCGTCACCCCTACTGTAAGGAATGATGTGCATCCCTATACCGTCCAGACCTGTCCACACACAATAGCCATCGCGTGCTAAAAGGCGGGTGCGAAAATCTTCACGGGTTCTAGTAGTTTCAGACGGGACTCGAGATCGTTGTTTGATGACCTCAAGGTCAACGGCGTGGGCGAGAGGGTTTTCACACAGTGTAATGTATTTGTAGATGCCCTGGTCTACCAGCTCGCCATTCGACGTAATCTCATCCCCTTGTTCATCAGCCAGAACTCCATCAATACCGAGGACGCACCATCCAAGATATCGCAGGTACTTTATCGGGCGTAGGCAGACTGTGGTGGCAACTGAGATAGGAATTTCAAGGTAAAAGTGACCTTCGTCTTCACAACTCAGTAAGATGAGATGAACGAAGCCAGACGGCGGTGTGGGTTGGGAAGACATGTCGATATTGTGGGAGTGTCAGCTTGCTTTGGATGACGTCTCATGGTTTCGGCAAATTCCGGTGTATTTGGCAGGCCTTTGTCATCCAAATATTAAGACTCAATCCTCAACGTCTTATTGGAATTTGGGATATTCCAATCGCTGTGTCCCATTGGCGTAGGAACATCAGATTTCGCTGGTTTTCGAGATCGGCTGAGGGTCTATTGCTAGATTTAAGAATAGAATGAGGGAAGGTTGCCTTCCAGTGCTGTGTTGAAATAACACTGATGAGACGGCTAAGACCGCTATTTAAGTGACAAACGAGTGAAGAAGTACAAGAAAAATACGCAAGCTTATATGTAAAATATGTAGGCGTTGTGTGCAGAATACAGAATAATAATAAAGAATAATACGGAAACCAGTGTCCATCCACATATCGATGCTACCTGTAACGGTCCAACATCAGCCAGACTTCTGGTGGGGCAGGCGTCAAGCTGGTATTTCCAATATGCAGGAAATAATTGCAAGCTTGCCGTGCTGTGCAAAAATACGATTATTTAAACCCGTTTCCGAGTTAATGTAGCACAGTTTGAATCCCCTTCGGCGTAATTGTTTATATTTCGCACTCAGTTTTGTTTCGCATATTTCCTGTAAACAACATAGTTTAAAGTTTATATCCTCCCTCGTTTACACTCTTATAACTGTTTGTCCCTGTCTGGATATTATTTTAACATCCAGCTCCCTATATGCTACCTTTCTCGTGATACAAAATATTGAGGGAAAACTAGGATACGAAGCTCAGCGTTTACATGCCAAATGATTGCATTGATATGTAGTTACCTAGAATACATTGCCGAACACCTCAAACTTGCCTTCTCATTTTTCTCAAAACCCCTCGGGATAACATCGGATTGAGAAGAGCTTTCAAACCATCACATCACATTGTCAAAATTTCAGATTTGGACCCTTAATTTCTTTATTTAGAACGTCTTAATTAGGAAATATCTCCGTGTGAAGAATGAGCAAAGAATGTGTGTCTTTCAATGTGCACAGATAGAAATTAAGAGGGCAGGCATTACACTAAGCAGAACTATTTAAAATGTTAACATACATCATGATACCCTGGCCAATTCAGCGGTGGGAACAATACTTGCAAACAGCATATTCAGCCTGATGAGCATGGAGATCCTTGCTGTTGAAAAGGTGCTGTTGTCTGTAGGGTAGAATTGCAATAGAACAGCTATACCACTTTACAGATATCTTGCTACCTCTTAGGTTTGTGGGGGCAAGTTTGAAATGAGTATGTATTCGAAAATGCAGTACAAGATGTACAAGATATAATAAAATAGATGTCTGGCTGTATGCTAGCTAGATGTAGTGAATGGTCTTCCTTTTCACTAATCTAGCTACAGACTCGTCAAGATGGTCTTCCTGTCTCTAGCATTCCCAATGCCAATTTGTTCTAAGTGTAGATATGTTTTTCCTCAATATAATCTCCTAAATCTCTAAGGGTGGTCTTCCTTCCCTTATAAATACTAAAGAACTCTTTAAGGATGGACTGGGATGGTCTTCCTTTCCCTTATTTCCCCCAATCACAGTGGTCTTCCTGCTGTCTTTGGGCAAAGATTCCAGGAGATGGTCTTCCTTTCTCCTGAGATTGCACTTTTCACTAAGTCAGATGGGATGGTCTTCCTGTCCCCTAGACTTCTCAATATAACAACACCACCTCAGGACTTAGTCCTGTAACTCAGTTGTATTGTACTGGGTTTGTCGCTCTCTTGGAAATAATGTATAGAATACTTTTCACTCTCAAGGTACTAGCTCTAGCCAGAATGTCTAATTTTGAAACTGAACTGGGACTGCCTTGTGTCTCTGGAGTTAGCATTGCAGGAGCTGAGGGGCTCATCACTGCAGCTTGTGTTGTGAGAGAATTGGGGTGAAATCCCTGTTATTCTCTTCTTTTGTCATCTTCAGGCTTTTGTCTCATCTGGGTCGCTATTTTTAGCTGATCCCTTGACTAGTTTCTTGGCTCGCTCGTATTTTGGACCTCTCTACTGGATCAAATGTTTATTCATATTCTCTGGAATGATATCTCACTGGTGCCTTTTTGTTCTATTTTGCTCTCTTTCTCGGAGCCTAAATATGTGTCTAGACACCCTCTCCATTTGGGTTCCTCTTATTTATATTCTTTCCACACCTGGTAAACCCCTGTTATTTTAGGTAGTATCCCTCAGTATCTTTTGTTTATTATTATTTTATGTCTTTTTTGTGTACTGTTACCACTACAGACTTCTTTTGTGTGCTGTTCTACTATGTTCCCCTTTCTTTCTTTGTGTGTTACTGTTAGGGTCTGCATCTGAAGCCAAACAATGTCACCATTGCCTCAGTTCGACTGTGCTATAGCCACTCTCAGTCACAGCTTAGCCAGGTTGGTTCCATCTGGGTTCCTGATGCTGGTGCTATATTCAGTGCTGCTGTGCTCCAGGTTCTCCTCTATGTTAGCTAGCCCACTTTCCCCTGTACTGAGGGCTTTTTCATTGTACTTTATCCTGTCATAGATAGTTGTTTTCACTAATATCATAGATTGGGTGCTAAAATGTGGTTTTTTCCCTAGTAGATCTGCCTAGGGCATATCACTGTAAAAGAGTTGGTCAGATATTTTCATAACAGAGTGCTCAAAAAGAATTATGCACTCATATGCATCCATATATTGCCATGTCTTTCAATAGAAACCTCAGATTGTCTTTACTGGGTGTGCATCCATAATTTCTGGCACTGATTTTTTTGCTGCCTTCCATGTTCTAGCTGCAAGGCATCCATAACATGTAAAACATCAAGAGGCTCATAAAAAATAAATAAACTGATTAAAGCATACAAAATTTTTATCCAGCCCCAGCACATCTCAATGGGATTGAACTCACAATGAAATTTAAGGAGAAAATAACATTTATGCCCTGCTTCTTTGATAATGATCTGCAAGAGCAGTTTTTCACCCTGAAAATCAGCCTGCTCAGAAAGAACCTTGTGCATGCAGCATTTTATGCCAGTAATGAGTGCAAGAGGAATATCCTTGCCAGCCTCCTCTGGCTTGGCTTGCCCTGCCATAGCAGCGGCTTCCTCACAAGCTTGCTTTCCTGATTCCTATGTTTTTAAAATTCAGGCCCTTGTGCTGAAAGGAGGAAGAATTTGCATGAGGGGGGTCTGGGAGCAAGGGGTTAGGGGCATATCAACCAGGCTGTGATGTTCTGGTTGGCTGCTGCTCCCTGACCCTCAGACACAGTACCACAGTATCCTCCACCTTGCATGTCCCCTTGGGACAATAAGTCAGCCCCTGTAATCATGATCCTAGCTCAACACAAAGCATCCCACAAAAAGCTCTTCATCCTGATAACAGGGCATAGTGGACTCATTGAGGAATATACAGAAGGGATGGTGGTCAGAGCATGGAGGAAAGAGAGGCAGGTGTCCAGGATACTCCTTGACTTCCATGCTTTCAGGAAAAGGGGTGGGGGTTGGGCTAGGGAAGCTCCACAGGGCATGAAACAAAGCTTTCCTTTGAAAGAGAGGGACATTCAGTGAGAAAGACATGAAAAACTCAGGTGAGGATGTGTGAGGTGCAGTATCTTTTGATACCTCCCCTGCCTGAATTTGCTGTCCATATTCCCCTGCAAGCCCCTCCAGTACAAGCCCTAGATTGACAGTAGATACCACATCAACAATGATTGGTTTGCTGCATCTTCTGAGCAGAGGCTGCATAGTGGCCTGCTTGAGATAAACAAGGAGAAACAGATGGCAGATGGAGAGACAAGAGGCAGGGGTCAGTGCCACCACTCAGCTTGCTTCTGTCAGAAAGAGAAACAGGAAATCATGCCAGGGAAACTTGCAGTGGGCAAAACAAGGCCTTCTGTGAAGGGAGTCAGATGTTCTGCATGAGGAAATAAGATCACAAGGTAAGTATGTACAAAGTGCAGCATCCACTGTGTGTTCAGATACACCTCTTCCCCTGGCTGAACCTGATTATGGATTTCTCTTCTGTCTTCCTCTATGAGCCCCACCCATACAGCACCTCATTTGGCACCAGCTACTGCACCTACAGCTCATCCTGCTATCTGCATCTCAGTTAGATAGTGGCCCCTTCAAGGCACAAGGAAGGGATGTCAATTGACAGGATAAGAGGTAGATGGCTAGGCTGATCTCTGTACCTGGGGTCATGCCCAGGATGGGTTGCAGGGGGATGGCACACCAACAGTTCATTGGTTTGTCCCCCCATCGGAGTGTACCCTGGTAATAGGCACCTGTGGGGAAAGCAGGGACAAACAGATGGCAACAAGGCAAAGAGAGGCAGGAATTTGTGCTGTTAATTGGTACCCTTGCTTTCAAGCCAAGAAACAGGCCAGGGGAGCACATATTGGGCACAAAATAACAGTTGCCTGCAAAGAGAGTGGACATTCAGCAGGAAACACATGGAGCATTCAGGGTGAGGACTTACAAGGTGCACTATATGTTCAGATACCCTCTTTCCTTGCCCAAACCTGCTATCCATCTTCCTTGCAAGCTCTGCTCTTATGGAACATCAATCAGCAGTAGATTTTGTAGCAACACTTCATTGATTTGGCCTGCCATCTGAGCTTCAGCAAGATAGTGGGCCCACTGATGACAACAGAGACAAAGGAACACTGAACAGAGCAAGCATCCAGGCTTCTCAAAGCATACCCTACTTTCAGGACAAAGGATGGGATGATCATGCCCTAACAGGTAGCAGAGGGATAGATGGAACTGAGCTTTCCTGTGAATGAGAGTGGAGGTTCAGTAAGAAAGACATGGAGCAGTCAGGTTAGGATGTACAAAGTGTAGCATGTACTGCATGTTCAGATATGCCATGCCCAAATCTGCTCTCCCTCTTTGTCTATTACCATCTCCCATAGATACTCTTGATTGATAGTAGTTGCCATGCAAAGAGTTATGCATTTCAGCCTGCCATCTGAGCCTCAGCCAGATAATGGCCAGCACAACCAACTGGGAAGATAGAGCCAAGCTTCAACTTGCATTGGGACCCTTGCTCAACACCAAACACCCAGCACATGCTGATCATCCTGGCAACAGGGCATAGCCCACATAGCAGAGTCATCTCATTGAGGAATAACAAAAGAAAGGATGTTGATTGGAGAGAAGGGAGCAGCAGCAGGCACCAGGGCTTCTCCTCTGCTTCCTTGCTTTTGAGAACAGGATCAGGGGATTGTGCCAGGGATGTGTTGTGCAGGGGATGAAATGAGGCTCTCCTGCAAAGGAGAGTGGATGTTCAGCAAGAGAGACACAGAAGAGTCAGGCAAGGATGTATGAAGCACAGCATATTCAGATACCTCCATTGCACAAATGTACTCTCAATATGCCTCTGAGAGCTTTGCTGTAAGGACCTTCCATCAGGAGTAGATACTGTGCAATTGTCATCTGGCATCCAAGAGTACCAGGGGAGAGGCACCAGTGGAGAAAACATGGAAGAACAAAGGACACACAAAGTCAAGGGAGGTGGATGTTCCTGTATGAAGGGTTTACACAGAGTAATCAACCACAGCAGTGGGACATGCAGATGATCTGACAGAGGGGGCCAATTGGATAAAGGGACTGATGAGAGCAGGATGAATGTGAAAGATGCATACCTTTCATCAGGTTAGAGCTTGGACCAATGAACCATATAGATAGGATGTGGGACTACTATGCTGTTGTTGAGGCTGATAAGAATCCTCACACCATATCATATATGATCTGGTGGGCAGAGGAATGACAGGGAAGAGAAGGCAACCATTGCAGAGTGCACTGGCATGGACCAGAATTATCTAGGTCAAGAGCAGGTTGAAAGTGTTTGAGTGAGGAGAAAGTTGAAAGCAGATTATAGGAAAAGGGGTGTACCTTCAACTCTCCCATCACCACAATGTGTTCTCTGTCTGGGGTTGGGGAGTAGCAATGTGTGGTGTGCAAAGCAGGTTGAACAGTAGAATAGAGCCTAGAAAATGTCTATGGAGGCATTAATGTGAAAGCAACTGAGCTTCAGGCAGCAAGGATGAGCAGGAACAACTGACAAAGCAATGACCAATGTTTAGAACAGCTTGGCATTGACCTACCAGCCCACTCATGGCTGTTCAGTCTTTGCTTCCTCTGACTCATGCTAATTTGACCAACACACTTCCTCCCTTTAATGTTGCTCTACCTCTCAAAACCTACCTTCAACCTCACTTTTGTCATGCAACAAGCCAACATGACAAACAATCACTGTTGTGAAGACTACTGTTGGTATGATGCAGCATATGGGTTTTACAAATCCATGGGGTGTACATTACAACTACCTACAGTTTATATACCTTATACTAGGGTTCCAGTATAATCTACTATACTTGTATGAGAAGGCAGCTGAGTGAGCATGTTGAAATAAACCCTTCCTATCTCCTCCACTATCCAATCTAAGATGGCCTAAGATTAGTGATGCCAAAGTTCAGTTCAGTCCAGTTCAGGACCATTTTTTCTGAACTGTGAACTGGACCTTTGGTTCAGTCCAGGTAAGGTGCTGAACCTTGGACTGAACCATTGGTTCCAGTCCAGTTCAGGTTCGAACACCTTTGAACTGATTTAATTCATACCAAATTCTAATTATTTAAAATTGACCTAAAGCTTGTTTAATCATATTTTTCTTGTGTTGGAGGATATGAGATGGTGTTAACAATTCTTTTGCATGCTTTTCTGCCGGTTTTTATTAGTTTGCACAGATTAATTGTCAGGTTCAGCCTGAGAGTTATTTCGGCATTGGGCGAGGTGTGGTGTCAAGGCCATATTTGGTGCTTATCTCATCAATTTGCAACTTGCATTCAGAGGAAGTGGGTGCTGGAGGCCAAACCTTCCATACAAGGTAAGAAATCTTTCAAAAAATTCCTCTCACTATCTTCAGTTCGGTCCAGGTTCAAACCGACCTTCCCTTGCTTGAACCTTGAACTGGACTTTAGGTCCGGTTCAGTATTTTGGCTGAACTTTGAACTGAACTTTGCATTTGGTTCAAGAAGTTCAGGTTCGAACTTCGGTTCTGGACTGAACTTTGGCAACACTACCTAAGATCACTTCCCCAAGTTGTCGCTCATAGTGAGTACAAAATGGTTCCTTTTGCCCAATTGACCTGACCTTGATTTGAGCAAGGATCATCTGTGTGTATATTTTTGTCTCTCGACCTAGAAACTTAACCAAGGTATCACGCTGAGTTACCCACTAAACCACCATGTCTTTCCTCCCAACTCCACTACACAATCCAAGAAGATCTAAAATTGAATATCAGGTGTAATTGAAGCACATCACAGGGAACATATTCTTCAAAGCACGACAAAGAAGTGCCGGAGCGCAGGATGAAGTGATGAGTCCACCGCTACGCAATGAATAAAGAAGGCGATGTCTGTTCCACTGACTCTCGATCAAGTATTCCTGTAAACAATCAATCATGGGCTAAAGCTGTGGCGGGTCTAAAGCTTGTGCCTTGAAATTCGAAAATGAAGGTGGGGTGTGCATATCTCAAGGAAGACCTTTCCTGCTCACAAACACAACGGTGAGCAAGGAAGGCATGAAGAACAGGAAGATGATGTATGTATTACACCCGCCAATTCCAAACGAGGCTGGCGACTCCACATGTTCTGATACACCTGTTGTCGAAACTTGTGTGTGGGTGCACCAATACCACAATACCACGCAGGCAAATCATTGTTGAGCTGATGGGGAACATCAGGAGGAATTGGCATCTGATCCAGTGCCGTGAGCCACAGGGAACGGCCACAGCTGCAGCCTCCATGGCTTAGCATGGAGGAGCTGTGCAGCGGAGTAGACGTGGGGACAGCATACCAGTTATGCGGGTAATATTCTATGGGCTTTGTGGCTTTCAAGATAAGAAACATAGCCCAAGCGAAAGAACACGGTAGTCTACGGGACAAGATAGCTCTTCCTGCAAAGGGAACAAGGCACTCTACAACAAATAAACACAGAAAAGGAGCAGAAAGAGGAAGGTGGGCATTTACCTGCAGCTGCAGTGGTACCCGAATTTCGCACACTCGCAACACCTAGGACGATGAGCGAGCCCTCGCCATCGTGACCCTAGTGGGACAACAAATACCATAGGTCAAAGTCGTTGCCCTTTCTCATCTAAGCAAAGGCTACTACTAGCGGCGGCTCAAGAGAAACGCGGAAGAAGGTCCGATGGACGCTCTTGGTGGAGAAGAAGTAATTGTAGGGGGAGCAGGGGAGGGCAGGCATCCTGCCAAAACAGCTTCTAATCACGTGGGATTGGTCCGTGCTCGGCTGCCTAATATTCAGCACAAAAGACGGGGATCATGACAGCAGAGGTCGTGTGCAGTACGAGGAAGGAGCTTCTGCAAAAGGGAAAGGTGAGAAAACAACAAACGGGAAGACAGTGCAGAAATGCGGACCAGATTTTCCGCAATGCACAGCCTGCAGGTGAAGCCTGAGCCTCGCTCACCTCAACACATCCTATGAAGACGAGCGAAGCATCTTGCTGAATACATCCGCCGCACCCTCCTGCCATCCGATAAGCGCGCTCGCAACAGGACAGTGATGAAGAACAAAGGAGGGAGATGGCGTGTGTTCTGCCAGAAAAGCTCCCAGGCACGCGACATTTGTCCTTTCTCGATTGCCTGGTTTCCAGCGCAAAAGACGGGGACTGATGCCAGCAGAGGTCGTGCAAAGTATGACAGAAGAGTTCCTGCATAAGGAAGATTGTGGTTGAGTAATATATTAACGAGAAGTACCGTAGGAGGATGAACTGGGGTCCAATCATGAATGCAAAAAACTTGCAGGTGCGGCACCACCATACCCTCGCACCTCACACCCCCATCCTGCACCCCCCACTCTCTTATACCAACGCCTGCTAAAAAGACAAGCCGAACCCCTGCTATTGAAACCTTCGCTCGGCACCAAATGCCCCCTCATCCTAGGAAGACGAGCCTTTGCAACCTGCTCTCAGAGCCCCAGAACGTGACCGAATACACTGACCCCTCCATGGTGCCCCCACTGGAATGTACCTAGCGACGAGCGTTGCAGAAACCAACGATAAGTGAGACGGGGCAGGTCAACCTGAGTCAAGTGATTCCTTCCGCAAAGAGCTTCGGGCACATTGACCCTTTAGCTGAAGTCTGAAGAGGAAGACTTCGTATGAGTGGGGTGTGCAATGGACGAGG
The DNA here is from genome assembly GCA_036937055.1 of Nidula microcarpa. NCBI lineage: Eukaryota > Fungi > Basidiomycota > Agaricomycetes > Agaricales > Nidulariaceae > Nidula > Nidula microcarpa. The sequence goes on along the minus strand of JASFDD010000230.1, from coordinate 21,356 downwards.
TAGGGAGAGTCGTATCGAAGAATCTGCAATGTCCTGGCTGGTTACTGCTCCCTGACAGTTAGACGCAGTGCTACCGTACCCTCGCAACCCGCATCCCGCATGACCAACGAGGAAGATAAGCCGCACCCACTTCGGGACTCAAACACCCCGCACACGGGTGGTCCTGAGCCTACGCAGCGGACTCATCGATGGATAGCAGAAGGTGGGACGACGATAAGCGGGAAGAGAGGCGGTGGTACAGGCTACTGATCGGCACCCTTGCTTTCAGGGAAAGGGATGAGAGATCGCGCCCAAGGCGAATGTCCAGCGGATGAAACAAAGCTTTCCTGAAAAGGAGAGCGGAAGATCGGAAAAAAAGGCATGAAACAGTTGGGCGAGGATGTACGAGATGCAGGGTGGCAGATGCCCCTTACCCCCTCCCTACCCGAGCCTCTCCTATACAGATCCCCAATCGGCAGTAGGTCCCGCGCCAATAGTTCGTTGGTTCATTCCGCCATCTCTGTCTAGGCTAGATAGTGGACAACGACGCAGGGACATCGTTCGGAGTTAAGAAAGGCGGGCGGGCAGACTTCCACGCTCCCAGGGCATGAGAGCAGGCTTTCCTACAAAGGAGAACAGACAGTCAGTGCGTAAGACACGGGAACGCAACGTAAGTGCGTACAAAGCGCAGCAACCACTGCGTGTTCCGATAGCCCCCCCCCCCCCCGAACTTGCGCCTTATCTTCCTCTGCGAGCCCCTCCCATACATATCTTCCATCGACAGTAGCTGCCGCACCAACAGTTCTTTGAGGGGTCCCGCTAGCTGAGCCTTGGCTGGATAGCGGCCCGTTCAAGACAAATGAGGAATATTCGAGGGGACCTTGATCGGAGGAGAGACTGGCGTCCGGGCTTCCACTCGGCTTCCTTGCTTTCAGGACAAGAAACAGGGTATTGTGCCAGCGGACCAAGTAAAGCTTCTCTGCGAATGAGAGTGGACGTTCAATAATAAAGACACGAAACATTCGGGTAGGGATGCACGAGGTGCAGTGTATTTTGTTCCCCCCCCTTGCCCGAGCCTGCTCCTCATCTTGCTTAGCGAGTCCCTCCTGTACGAGCCATTGCTGTGAATGAGAGCGGTCGTTCAGCATGGAAGACACGAAAACCTGGTGGGGGGCGTACGAGGTATAGTGCATTTCGGTACCTCACCTGCCCGAGCCCGGTCCTCATCCTGCTCTGCGAGATCCTCCCACACCAGAATCCAGATATCGTGCTAAAAGTCCGTAAAGAGATCCCGCCATCTGAGGCTCGGCTAGATAGTGGCCTCATCTCGGAAATGCGGAAGAAGGGACCTCAAATAAACAGACGAGAAGCAGGCCTCCGCGCTGGAATACTCAACTACCTGCTTTCAAGGCAAGGGATGAGACGATCGTGCCTGGGAGGGGTTCCATAGGGCACGAAACAGAGGTTGCCTACAAAGCAGAGCGGAAGTTCAGCAACAAAGACATGAAAAAATTTGACAAGGAGCGCGCACCGCGTATTCAAATGCCCCCCTGCCCAAACCTGGTCTCCATCGGCAGTAGATCCCGCGCGAACAGTTCACTGTTTTGGCCCACCATATGAACCTTGGCTGGATAGTGGGCCAGTCGACAACGACGACAAAGGGACGTTGAACGGGCCACGAGAGACAGGCAACCAGACCTGTACTCGGCACCCTTGCTTTGAGGAGAAGAAGTGGGGGGTACGTGCCTGGGACAGGTTGCATGGAGGACGAAACAGAGCTTTCCTGCAAATGATAGTCGATGTTTACAAGAAAGATGCAAAACAGCTAGGCAGGGACGTACGAGATGCCCCGTTCTGTATCTTGCTATGCGATGTCCTCTCGAACGGACGCCCGATCGGCAGTGGATACCTTGCCAGCAGTTGTTCGTGGTTGTACCAGCATCCGATAGTACCTAAGGAAGAGGCACCGGCGAGGGGGACAAGGGCTTGCCCTAATAGGTGCAGAGTACGCAGGTTATCTGGCTGAAGGACAGGAGAGCATGATGGGAAAAAGGACGTACTTTTCATCCAGCTGGAGCCGGTATCGGCAACAGAGCCCGAATCGCCGTAGTTGAAGCTGATAAGCATCCAGGAAGTCAAGTACCCGGCGAATGAAGCAACTACAACGCGACGAAGGGGCCAGCAAGGTCGTTTTGCTGATGAGAGGAGCAAATCAGATGAGTACAAGGGCGAAAACAAACTTTGGCGTGTAGCCATCCTGCTACTGTTATGGTGACACACAGAGCACAATAACAAGAACCAGAGCCAGGATGATCTTGGTCACGAATTTGCGCGAGTAGCTCCAAGGACTCACTGGCGGTCATCTCGCAGACTGGAAGCGTTCAAGTGAGCCTAGCATAGATGTACCTGTGAGGCTGTGACCCTCCCGTCAAGCGTCACGCAACGCATTGTCTGATTGATGTTGGGGAGTAGTGGCGGAATGGAGCACAAAGCAGCGTGAAAATTGACCTAATGGAAGAGGCCTATGGAGAGGCTGACACAAAAGTAGCAGAGCAGAGCGACGAGCAGGAGCAACCGGTGTCCGACCGATGTTTGGCATAGCTTGCCATTGTCCTGCCGGCCCGGTTGTGGCCGTTCAAATTTCAACGTTCGTGCAACGTTCAATGTTCAGTATACTCAGTCAGTCTTTATTTTCCTCTCGCTGCGCCTTGTCGGACACACATCCTCCTTCAGCTTCATTCCTCGATTTAATCGAGCATTTTGATTTTCGTTGCTCTTCAATTATTTATTTGTTCTGGGATTACAAGTACATCAGGAGTTTTACAATTTACTTTTTTTAGCTTGTGCAAGCGATAAAAGTGAGCAAAAAGCGATTAAAAAGTGAAAAATCAAGAAAGGTAAAAAGCCGCGTGTCATTTCGAGAAAAGAAACCTTGGGGCTTAGGGTTCCATCAGTAATTTGTTCGTAATTTCGAGAAAATTCTATTGATTTGAACCGAATTTACTTATTGGGTGGCCCAAAAAGTGACAAAAGCGACCAAAAGCGAACAAGTAAAATGTGAACTTGCCGATGCTATGGCTGCACACCGTCACCATAGTACGGTCATACAGTCACTGTAGTATGGTTATACGGCCACCGTAGTACGGGACCCATAGCCGTCCCATACAGGTATAGTGAAGAGTAGGTGCGGTACGACATACGGAATGGGGTTCACTGTATTGTGCTGTTAAAATACAGCTGTATACACTAGAGTATGGCATGTACAGCCATATATAGGTGCTGAACCATGGCCATGATCTTAATATAATAAGTTGGCTTTGGGAGTCCTAGAGATAGAGAGATGTTGTGCATTTGTGGGCCTGTTTTCTGTTGTGATTTTGCACTGCCGACCTTTGGCTTGCTTCATTACAATTTATGCATTCTTTGAGGCTGTTTTGAAAGTGGACCACAACACTCTCTTTCCATTGACAGCTCCTGAGTGCTGGGTCTCAATTCAAGACTACAAGCTTTACAAAAATTGGCAGGAAAATTTGGGGACAGATAACTTTGATTAGCTAAATGATTCAACCCTTGAGGATGCCAGCCCATCTCAGTTGAAGAAGTTTTGTAAATTTGTACATCTGATTTCTTTTCATTCATTTATCTATAGCTGCTAATTCTCATCTATTAAATCTATGGCTAGATAACAACAGAAGCATCCTAGAATTATGACTACTTTAACCTGGGTCACCTGGTACAAGCAATTTAACAGATGATTGAATCAATCCTCCAGACATTCATCCCAGATGTCAGCCTTTTCTGAATGGCCTCTCTTGATCCCCAGCAATCTGCAATCAAGGTAGGTTTTTTGTTGTGCATATATTTAAAGACATAAGTTAATCTTTCAAATATTATATACAGGCAATCATCCAAAATGTCCAAATACACAGATCCTCTCAATCATCTGGAAAGAAATCCCACTTCATGTTTATGGTATGCTTTACTAATTTCTAAAGACCTAAATTAGTTTTTCAAACAACACAGCTTGTCTTCAGAATTTCTAGAGTATTTCAACCTTCCACCCTCATATGCTTGATCTTATACATCTACCTTCTCTGCAATATCTGGAAGTGGAGGCTCTGGAGATTTGATCATCCTTGATTGTAACAAAGAGGATTTCATTCTGTGATAATATAAACCCAAATTGAAACTGCCAGTGGTAAAGAAAGAGGTAGTTGGTTTACATCTATCAAAGGATATGGGCAATAAAGGTATGTATTCAATCCAGTCATCAGCTTTTTTCATGACTTAAAAATATAACAGTTGAGCCCCATGCCTCATCTCTGGACATTGAGAGCACCTCTTCAATGTCTATCCCAATATCATCAAAGTTTGTGCAAAGCATTAGAAAACAGAAGGGAAAAGCAAGATAATATACAAAGAAACAATAGGTCCTGAAGAGTCTATAAAGACGAAACAGGCGGTGCTGGTTTAGAACATCAACATCTGTTGACCTGTTTCGTCCCCACTCCTCTCCCCAGCAAACTTTCAACACAACTCCTCGCTCCGCTCAGAGTTGCGACGCACCCTAACCCTAAATCAACACTACCAACAGCTGCCCGTCACCCAAGGTCTTCATGCAGTGGGGCGATGCCTTTCATCTATATATACATATACACAATTGGAAGGCCTGAACCCTCCGAACCCAGGTCTTGTGAATGCGTATTCGAGAGTGTGAACCTGTCAAACCCAGGCTTTTTTGGTCCCATCCCACTGAATCATTCCAGGATGGAAGCATTTTGATAGAAAGATGGGATTTTCACAAGAAATATCCTGTTGTATATATACTGATTGAGTTTAGGGACGATGAAGATGGGTCGGAGACTGGAGCGGTATCAGTACAGTAATAGAACTTCAGAAGATTTTGATTCAGGAGCAAAGTACGAGAACTGGTATCTGGTTCCAATTGAAAGGCCCAAGAACGACAAAACGAAAGAAAAAAGTAATATTAAGAAAAGTTTCGAATGAGTGGATTGGTGTGCTAGAAATAACGCCACTTCAGTTGGACAAAAGAAAGTGAATCAATGTCTTGAGTGGTGATATCTTTGGTCGCTATCTTGTAGCACTGAATTTGCAAAAATCGTTCAGATGGGCTAAGGTCAGGCATCACTTTCAAATGAACTGCTCACTCGGATTGGTAGGATAACGTTTACGGTTGGCTGACCATTCATTTTATTCTTCAGAGCGGATTTGGCATCGGTGAGAAATTTGGCCGAGTTCATGTTGAACGAGACTCAAAGAAGAGATGAAAAAATTAGTATTGCTGTCATAAAATAGTCAAGTGACCATCTCTGCTCACTTAACAATCCATTCTTAAATATTAAGAAAATCTATTATGAGCAGAAACGTATAAAGAAATACGATGTGTAACTTACGATCCAATTCCTGCAAAATGGAATGGTTAAATCTACATATTGACATTCCAAAGAATGGAATAATCATACTTGTATGCAGTGGATACGTCCCAAGTCATGTTCGGCGACACGAGATTCTTATATTCAGCGATAAACGTAATCCAAAGTTGACGTATCTTATGAAAATATATCAGCAACTATAAAAGTAGAGATAAAAATAAAATATTCTTACAGCGTCAGCACGTTTCTTGAATTCGACCTCGATAGTTCTGTCCTGCATGTAATCGGCGGCAGCACCTGCTGCGCGGATAAGGAACAGAACGTCCGATGCTGTCTTGCTAGATCCATCCAGAGTAGAGAATGTACGGAAGACCTTCCTCCCGGCAAGGAACTGAAAAAATCGGCTAATGAGAAACCTGAAAGAAACGAATAGTGATTTACTCACAGCTTCTCTGTGGATCGGGAAGGTCATCCAATCAGTATATGAGGGGTAGGAGGGAATATATGAAGTACTTAGCGCTATTCGACACACCCATCAGCACTGTAATCGGGAACAGATTCCGTCAGCATTCGTTCGTAGGTGATGTATGCTACCCGACAACGTACCCGGCATCTTTTCAGTCCCAGTTGGTTGTATCGCCCTAAGCGCCTCCGAAAGAGTTACGCCTTGCGTTCCAAACGGTGAAAAGACGTATTTCGCAAGCCAACCGCAGGCAGAGAGCCCTTGAAGATCGACATTTTGGGTGACAACATCTGTCATAAATTGAACAATAAGCTATGCGAGCGAGTCGTTTATGTCAACGATAGTCGTTGATTGCGTTTTTGAAATTACAGACCTGCATCTATAACATATCTTGAGTTATCAACGGATAGAATCTCAATCGTTGGTTTATCTACCTCATATACGTGCTCGCGGGCATATCCGTCATCATTTCTTCGGGTCGTCTTGGCCGCGTACTGAGAGGATCTTTCAGCAAGTCGAAACCTAAGGTCTTAACACAGCATTCCTTACTTCTTGCTTTTCACCCCAGTCTGCGACGCCGGTAGTAATGCTGAAGAAAGAAAGTTCGTTTGGTACCCAGGTTTCAACGTTTAAAGCTTGGAATGCCTACTCGTCAAGTAAGGATAGATCCCATATACCCTCAGCGCGTGCGTTGGTGCATGCTACATCAAAAAGATCATGAGATACATTCCAAGTGAGGTGGAAATAAACGCACGAGGTGGCTCGATCTTCAAGTTTCTATGGGTGAATTGAGCTTCATTTGGCTTCAAGGAGGAAGAGGGCTTACGGGCAGCCAATGACTTTGACGAAGCTAATGGCTATGAGAGAAATACCTTGTATCAGATACAACATTGAGGATATATTGAAACGTACGTTCAATGTATAAATCACGTCTATCAAGCTCAGCGTCTCCGTCGTCATCATCAGGATCGAAAGGAGCGTCGTCTGCGAGAGCATCTGCGCAGCTTCCTTGAGCGTCAGTTGTATTCTTAGCCGCCGGACAGCTCAGGAGACCACTGAAAAGGCTCCGCGGTGCTACCGAAGCATGGGCGGGGCTAATGAATGTGTCATAATGAGGATTGTGAGGAAAGAGGATGTCGGACTCCATCTGAAGGGAAGACACGTTGGAGCTAGGGTGGGATCTTCGAGCCGACTGCCCGAATTGAAGGTCGTAACTGGGATCGGTGTTGAATGAAGATATAAAACTAAAAAAAAAATTAAACGCACTCGTAGATGGCATAGTCTAGATGATAGAAGTTGTAAGGTCCTACGGCCAGTCCAAGGCCCTTTGCTCCCTGCAGTCGCGATCAGAAGACAGATTCGAATTAGACATGTAGTGAATAACACATACTGCCAAGAAATCGACCGACGCTCCAATATGAGCGTTAACTCCTTGAGTATTCGCCGTAAATGACAATCCGACAGCTCCATCAATCGTTACGGTAGCTGGAAAGAAGAGGTTGAAGAAGAGAAAAGGAAGAACCCCAAACGACTGACCTTGCGCTCCGATTGAAGCTGGTGTTCCAGGGAAAATAGTGAATACCACTGCGGCTTCAGGTATTGCATGAACACTAATGAAGATGAATGAAACTTTGCCAATTACTAGTGCGTAAATTATTCACGTTAACGATCCTCCAAGCTGCACGTCAACCGTGGGAACAACGGTCCAACCTTCCGATAAGTGTGAGTCTCGAAACAGTTGATGAAGGAAGATGATTTGTTACCATAATCTTGCTGCCCAAAGTTTGCGTCACTTCCTTCATTCACTGGCGTCTGCACGCCCCCAACCAACCCAAGAGCAACGTGTCTACAGCAATGTTCGAGTTTTAGCTTCATGCGTCGCAACACGAAAATACATCTTCTTACCCTTGGGGTAATGAGTACTTGGCCGTTGCGCCAAATGTGCCGGAGAGTGCGATTTGGCCATTGAGCTGTCCGTCTGGGAACAAAATAAATCATTGTGAGCTAAATGAATCATTAAGCGATAAGGAGTCGTCATTACATATGTTGAAGGTAGGGCCAATGGTCACTTCGAAATAGAGATTAGCGTATCTGAATACTACACCGAACTAGTTATATGCGTACCTATTCCAGGCCATGACAACTGTGTTAAGTTTGAATTAATTCCATCTGAATCCATTGAAAGTTGAATTCAACTTACCCCTGGCCATGCTATTTGAGGAATGAGTGGCACTCGCCCGCTATCGTATTCGAGCGAAGCTCTTCCTGTGATTTCGAATCCAAGAGAGGCAGCAGCGTCCGAGTTGGCATAAATATAGACAGAGTCGACATTGAAAGGGAAGATGCTCCCTTCCAGGTAGAGGCCTGTTGAAGCTTATGTAAGTAAACAGGCCGGGCCGGGTCGGTTAAACGGACCGTAGTTCAAATGCGCATGCGCTTCGCCGTTTGCTGTGATCGAAATCGACGCGTCGAAATTCGTCGTTCCATCCGCGCTGGAGCAGTGTTGACTTGCGGAAAAGAGGACCGTATGAAAGGATTTCTGCATTAGTACATCGGCGCTGGTATCAGACTTGACTTTTGTTAGGCGTGATAGCCAATCTCCAAACGCTCCGAACCATCGTTCCTCGAGATCTCGTCTGACTGAAGAGTTCGGATCTGAAACGGAATCCAGCAATAAGTAAGAGGTAGACTAAATAAAGTCTATTTCTGACCTGCTGTGTCAACCTCCTTCCAATATCCTGGTAGCGTCGTGGCATCAGCACGGACAAGAACTGAACCATCAGTAGCAGCATTGCGTGTCTCCGCCATTAAGTGGAACTTGAAATCAAAATGCATTTCATAAACAGAATTTATTGCCGGTTTTCTTTTTGCATGCTTCTCAGGAATCCCTAGGTCGTTGTTGATTTCAAGGTGGGCCAATCGTGCAAATGGACCTCCGCAACCTGAAGGCATTCTCACAATCCTGAGGTATAAACCTAGTCATTAGAATGTGTACGAACTTCATGGAATGACGACGCACGTGTTCTTTGCGCCACTCTCAAATACCGCTGCACATCCTGATGTGGGATCATCTTCGGATTTTCTACAAAACGCTGTGACCTTCTGCAAATTTTCTGTATCTTGAGTGCATCCTAAGACTACCCAATCGGAAGATCCGGCAACAGACGATAGGAGATTGGATGGTCCCTTTAAAACAACGACCGATGAATTAGGATTTATAAAGGGGTTTGAAGTAGATACTCACGTCCATTGCGATAAGACCAAATGAGTTATCATTTGCATCATTTCCACCATTTGGTGTACCTTCGTCAATGGGATCATCTTGAAGATCCCAACTTAGATCTCCGTTTGTCGGGGGATTGGGGAAGAGATCCGCCTGAATAGATAAGTATTTGGGAAGGATAAATAATATGATTATCTACGAACCGGATCGAACGGAGAAGTACTTGTGGTTCCAGCAGGTGGGTAACTGCTTATACGGTTATTTATGTAGCGCACTGGCTAAACGAATGCATACCAGCAATAGCTCTTCTCTTGAAGAATACAGGCGTGAAGGATGCTAGTGTCCCCGTAATCTAATTGGTGATATGAGCAGATAGCTCAAAAAAAGTTTTTAAGGCGTTTCGAGGTATCTCACAATCGGTAGACTCTGTAAATGTTCCAGGAGGACAAATCTGAAATGAAGGTGAATTTTTTGATCAGTAGAATTTATAACAATCTCACATTATCATTGCAGCTGTTTCAAGGAATGATAAGCGGGTGTGATTTCTCGAAATAAATAAATGTAGAAGAACGCCTTACTTCTTCGACTGATGGCCTACAAGAAAGCCTCGATGAGAAAGGACTCCTGAGGATCACACGCAGATTACTTACCATCTAAATATTTTATGAGAGAGAAGCATCCGAGTCAGCTGCGTTAAAATCGACAGAGTCATTACTTACACCTAGCATTATCGCTATTAGCAACTCACATTCAAATTATAAGATAGATACTCACCACTGGCAATCTGTAGCATCTGCGATCTGGTCCGCGCTCAGGCCTGATTCACAACAAAACGCTTTGTGGCCTGAGCTACACTTGTCCCCAGTTCCCCCTAGAACGGCTGTTAGTCTGAGGAGAAGATGCAAAAACTGAGGGATTACATGAATCAACCGCCAAAGTGATTTCGCCAGCTGTTAATTGTCGTTAGATAAGAAAAGGTGAAGGTCGGAAGATTACTTACTAAGACAAACACCGTCACAAAGGAACGCAGTTCCTCTCCACTGACAATTCTTTGGCTGTTGACTATGAATACGGTATTTGGTAGTCAGATCAATGGGGAATAGACTTCAAAAAATCTGCGAACTCTACAGGGCAGCACACGGGACGGCCAACACTATCTCCTCCACAATCTAGTATGCTTTTAATGAGCTTTCAAACAATAGAGTATCTTTGAAAATGTACCACTCGTAGGGTTCGCTTCATTTGTTTTTCGTCATCGGTCATAGATACCCATCTACTTTAGAAATCAGCTTACCAAGTTTACCGTCCGTAACATCTACAATTCGATATTTAGCAGAGTTTGAAGGAAGTATTCCGCTGCCACGAACCTGTCATTTGTACATAGCCTGACGGGCAGGTTTGTCCGCACGCAGGCTGCATACATGTGGCACCATCATGCGAATTGATATCGCGGGCCCTCGGTATGTTCCCATCTGCAGAATAATAAGATCATGGAAAGCGACGAACACGCTACATACCCTGAAGCGACAACCCCAGCACAGCAGAGATCGCCTGAAATAAGGTTCTTAATCAGGTTATTGTACGAAATCCACGAAATGTTGATATACCGTTGAGCTAATCAAGTGATTAGAACGGAGGCATGCAGGAAAATAGTGAAAAACGCACTTAAAGTCGTCCTGATCCGCGGACCATACCATAAGTCCCCCTGTATAACAGTCAGCAATGAACGGGACCTTGATATTAGTTAAAGGACGGTACCAAGACCAGCGCCTTTGGCCCAATCGACCTTCGCTTTCAGAGTAACAGCGTCGTCGTAGCTTACCCAATTTTCCTAAGATGAACATTAATTGCTGAATCAGAAGGGATATTGATAGCTTACAGTATCATAAACGAGATACTTGACTTGCGCTGCCTGATCATACACGGGAGCACTGTTGCTTTGCGTTATGATGTTTTGTATCTCCGAGAAGCTGCTAGTTATAACAACATCAGCGGTCGAACAAAACTCGGAAGGCGGTAGTAAATACTCACGGCCGCCGGGAGCGGGGCCTGAGAAATGGCAACCAGGAGTGGTGCACGCCGGATTAGTCAACTGGAATGTCCTTCCATAGAACCCGATGCCCATGACAATCCTGTCCAGGGGCACGCCCACGCGCTGGAAGAGCTGCACGGACTGAACAATCTCCGTCAGATTGGTATGCGCCTGCACGATGCTTCCAATAAAGACATCCTTCGAGTCCCATACACCGTGCAGGTCGTAGGACATGAGGTTCACCCACTCCGCGTAGGACAGGAGACCAAGGAGATCGAAGTGCTGAAGATACCAGAATGAGGAAGGCGCAGTGAAGGTGAGGCCGAAGGTGTGTCCGGACGCGTCGAACTGCGATTCGGAGGGTATCAAGACGTGAAAGAAGGAAAAAAGTTACGAAACATACTGTCTGTCGAATTGTTCGTAAAAGAAGCACCATATTGGCCTTATCCCCATCAACTCCGCCGCGCTCGCATGCAACTGTGAAAAGTTCGATAACAAGTTGAAGGATTACTACAGCTGGGGTATATTAACCTGGATATTCCCAATCGCTAAGACAAGAAGATTTGAGTTTGAATTAACGAACGAAGAATAAGATCGTGGCCGTTACTTACATATCGACACCATCAAACCCGTATTGAATCATGAATCTATGAAAGCATCCGTTATTTAGACGTTCGAATATTTGAGCGATATTTACTTACTTCACCAACGAGCTAGCGAACACCTGTCGATTCACAGCAGAGGACGCTGTATTACTAAACACATGCTGCGTCGGCGCATCATTGAACGACCACCCGCCGACGGAGATGTAGGTCTTGAGATTAGGATTGTCCTGTTTGAGGTTAGTGAATGTGGTGTACTGTGGGATGTCCCCCGCCGAGGCAGGGACGACTTGGAACGAATTCTGAAGTATAATAATAAATTGCGGCCGTGCCAATGGCAGATTGAGTGAAAATTGGCACATACTGGGTCGATGGAGGCGAATGCGTAGTTCAGATGCGTATATGCCGATGCAGGAATATTTTGCGGAAACCTAAGGCGCTATTAAATTAGAGACAAAGTAAGCAGCACGAGGATGTTTGTTGACCAACCAGGCATCGCACTCTCGGCCTGATGCCCTAAAGACGCACGATTCCGTGAGTTATCATAGATAGATGAGCGACAAATATCAGACATACCATCCCTGTAGAACAACGTTAATTTATTCTTGAACAATACTAGATTGACTGAAAGATCATACCTCATAATAACCAATCACACGAGATGTAACGGCGCTATTCACATTAGACGGAACTGCTGGTTCACCGCAATGCGTCCCCTGGCAGCCCGTTCCGCAAAATTCGTCAGTCGTACCGCACTAATTGAGTATCTTCGTCAGGATTCCTATATAAATATAAGCAGAGGCATAGAACGTACGAATCCGAACTGGCTACAGCACACGTTCAACGGGCACTCCTGCTTTCCTGCAGGCGCATCTTTGCCGCATTCTGCCTGGGCATTACAGTTGCTCGTGCACCCGGCACCGCAGAATGACGATCCTTCATGAACGGCAAATGATTAGCATTACGAGCTAGATGCCACAAAGCGACCATACCGTAGCCACAAAAGCCGGATGGTCCACTGAATGAAAGGGTAAGACAAGGCTGCGGGAATGGCGTCAGAACAGTGCATACCAGCAAGCGCCATTGGGACAAGGGAGAGCGCCGGAGCAGCTCCCGTCAAATCCAGGAGGAGTTATGGTGATGTTGTTACAGGAAATGTTAAGGTCTTGGCGCTTTCGATGGGACTTCTTCGAAAACACTGAGGAATGGGTATAGCCTGAGGCACGCGGTGAGTGCTTAGCTCTTGGCGGACGAGGAGGTGCGGGCCGCGGCTTCTCCAACTCCCGCTTCCGCGCGAATTCTGCCGCAAGTTGCCGACGGTACCGCTCAACTGCGGGCGTAACTTCGACGAACTTGACCGAGGATACTTCTAGGATATGTAGGAAAAGAACGAAAGGGAAAAGGAGCGACGCAAGCCCTAGGGCTCGGGAAATCGAGGTGAATAGCAGCATGGCTGCGATATGTGAGACGAGACGGCTAGTGGGAAGGGCTGAAGGGTATATTAATTTCGTGATCTGGTAGGATCTTGTTCATTGTGTATTTGAGGATTAGATGCCAGGTAATAGTGGGCACCCGGGCCGTTTCCTGAAGGAGGATCGAGAGTGCCCATGTGACAGCGGAGACCTCGAAGGCGGTTGCGAATCCATGTGGTCACCTCATAGGCTTTAAATGACAGGGCCACAAGGCTTTCATGTCTCTGAAACGCCGTCGTTGCAGCCCATGAGCGCTGAGCGTAAGAGCCTCTAAAATCACGACAAAATTAACGCAGTGACGCAATTGTTGAGGTTGCGTTGCCGCTTCAAGTGTATTAAATTTTATTTTGTTTACTAAGAGCATTGCACGCAAATAAAGCCAAGTTGGTACGCATTATGGAGCCTCAACAAAGATATCTCCCGTTATTTCAGGATGCATATCGTCCTCATGGCGCAGCTTCAGCAATCATACTACGGCACTTCTCACTAACAGCATCGAAGCTCCTGAAAAAACTTTTGATCACTTCTGCTCAAGTTCCAGAAGGCAGCATCAGGCTATATGGCAATATATCAGCTGTGGTATTTGACGGTGCGAAGTGTAGAAGCGACGTACCATGTGTTGCAATGACATTGATGTGTCACCCTTGAAATAGGCTTCATATCGCTTCGGACTAACTGGTCGGGTTGCATCAATGTCAGCAAGATCACTGGCTGTTGTTGCTCACACATACTCCGATGCCCTAGGGCGAATGACTTCGATCAACATCAATACCCGAATATTAATGATCATTACCTATTTTTGGATAATGTCCTCGGTCCCACAAAGTTCTGTGAGTATGAATATTCTACTCGACTCGACCTCCGGAAGTCAATCGCGCCTTCCTGCCATGATGTTACCTCTCACATTCCTTTCGTTCCTTTCGTTCCTTTCTTCTGCTTTAGCCCAGAGCCAGGCGACGTTCGCTGTGTACGCTAATGCCTCAGACATCTATCCACTCCCTTCCAGCTCATCGTGCGCCTCAGCGCTCGCAACAACTATCCAATGCCAGTCTACGCTCATTTGGACCTTACCAAGCTCGAGTGTCTCATTACCTAACTTAACGTCCACGGATCTCGCCAGCCTATGCACTTCGGCTTGTGCGACCTCGCTTGCGAGCGCCATTACCGCTGTTGACGCCTCGTGCGTGGGATGGCCTTATGTACTGGGAGATACGAGCTACGTTGCTTCGTTTCCGTACGCTTCGTTGGAACGAAGTACGAGCTTTGGCTAACATTTTACCAGATTTCGATGGCTCCAATATAACTACAATCTCGTCAGTCATTTCACTTCTTACTTATCTTCTGTACTGATCAAATAACAGGCATGCGCGAAATCTGGGTCGACGTTCTGCTTAAACGCCGCTCAAGTCAGTCACGGCCCTTCATAACCCTCGTGATATCTCCTGATGCCATTCCAGAATACCACCTCTACAGTGCAATCTATCACCGATCTCCCAGGCTCTCAATTATGCGCTTCTTGTGTTATTCAACCACTGCAAATTCAAATGACCAGCGCGTTCGGATGGGATGCGAATTTGTGCGTAGCAGCTGCTTGATGATTTCTTATCTAATATTATGTTTACATATTCGGTATAGCGTTCAAAATTGGACGAGTATTCAAAGTGAATGCGGTCTCGCCGTGAATAATAGCATCCCACAGAGCCTTGTCCTCAGTTCTGCATCTATAAATGCGACTACCTACAATATCACGGCGTAAGATTCAGAGCCATTAGCTTCATATCATAATGTTTACATTAATCCATCTCCAGTCAACCAGTGCTCTCTCCAGCCTCGTCGGCCAATTGTGTTTTCGGGACGTACACCGTAATGGTACCGCTTTTGACCATTTAAAACCCCTACTCTCGTTGAATATACTCGCTTCATCAGTCCGGCGACACCTGTCGATCTATCGCAAGCTTCCACAGTCTCTCCTACGACCAGCTCATCTCCGTGAACGGGCTCGACCTGAACTGCACAAAGCTCCCTCCCTCCGGGAGCAACATCTGTCTCTCTGGCCCCTGCACGCTGTACACCGTCCAGACGAACGATACCTGCGTCCAGATCTCGCAGAATAAGAATATGACCTGGACGCAGCTCCTCTCGTGGAATCCGTGAGTTTGTTCCAAATGTAAATAACGGATGACCATGGGCTGACGAATCCCAAGGCAAATCGACAGCTATTGCTTGAACATCGATACGCAAATTGGGAAGGGTATATGCGTGTCTCCTCCTGGAGGTGGATATACGCCGACTACGACGGTCTCGTACATCACGGGTAAAAATATCTAAGCATTTCTCACTCTATCAGACGTCTGATCCCTATATTTAGGTACTCCTACAGCTCTTGCGTAAGTTTTGTGGTTAATATCAGAGGTCATCGAGCGACCATTTCGCAGAACTCCCACTGTTGCCATTGCTCCGGGATCGAATCGCGCGTTGTGCGGGCTCTGGTACCAGGCAGTCGCAAATGGTAAATGATACTCATCACTGCAATCCATGGTTCTGATTTTAGCTGATGCCGTACTCGAGATACCTGTCCTCAAATTTTACAGAACTTCAAAATCACAAACGATACATTTTACGAAGTACTTTGGCGCATCTTTCGAATACGAATCCATGCTGATACATGTATCATTATAGCTGAATCCTTCCCTCAATCAGAATGTACATGGTCTTTTTCTTCCAAATTCGCGTGGTATTAACTTGATCGCAACAAGTGCACGAATCTCATCGCAGGTTTTGACTATTGTGTTGCAGTTTTCGGAAGTAATTATTCAATTATCCCGTCACGCTATCCGTCTCGTGGACGTAAAGTTTCTTCCTAGATAACACCGATATTACGACTACTGCCTTCCCAACTTCCACATTTGCATCTTTAATCGATTATTATAGTTAAGTTATCCCCAACGATCCTGCTTTGTAACATTATTTAACTCGTGGCCACGCCAGGCGGCATCGACTTCCCTATCGGTACTGGATTCGCTCAAGTCACAGTGAACGGAACTGCTTCTGCCATCCTTGTCGCGCCCAGCGCGCCCACTCCGCCTCCCCGCGTAACAAATACGTTGAATGTTGCGGCTGGAACAATTGGGAACGACACCTGTCTTGAATGCAAGTAGCCCGATATCTCTTCAATTTTGTATACTTACCTGCTGCTGTAGACTATATCGTACAAACCGGAGATACGTGCTTTGGGATCACCTCGGTATTCAATATAAACGATAGCGATTTTCGCCTCTGGAATCCTGAGGTACGTAGTTTTTCACAAATAATTTATATATCAATCTTATGTGTATTATTAGATCAATGCTGGATGCACGAACATCGTCATTGGCCTTGCCTACTGCGTCTACGGCCCAATAACCTTCACGACACCGGTTATTACTGCACCTCCCACCTCTACTTCTACTTCCTCTACTACTTCTACGACGATGACAACGTCTACCTCGTCAGCGCCGAGCAATGTCGCGAGTGGGACCATTACAATAGGCTGTACTCGTGAGTTGAAATTTATGTATTTTTTCATGAGACTAATGGTTGTACAAAGAATACTACACTGTCCAGTATGTGACCGTGTAAGAACGCCAACTGACGTCCATATCGCTTATACCTCTTGCTTACAGATCAGGAGACACCTGTGGAAAGATCGATACACAATTTAACATTGCCCTCGCCCAGCTGCTCGTATGGAATCCCGAAATGTAAGTTAAGCAAACAATAGTCTTGCTTTGCAGCCGCTGATCGATTATTGCCTTTTCGAAGTAATTCGGCCTGTCAGCCCACTTTTTTCATTAATGGATGCATAAGTATTTAACCTTTACGTTAGGCACCAATATCCAGCTTGGACTGGCGTACTGTGTTAGTGGTAGCGGACAGAGTTCGACCACCAGTACTACACCTGCCTCGAGCCCCACTGCGTCTGGAACAATGTAAGCTGTTTAAATTCGAAAATTTCTGACTTATTGGTGTTGAGGATTTGCGGTAAAATAGAACGGCAGGATGCACTAAGTATCACACTGTATTGTGCGTCCCACTGTCGATGCCTATACGATCTCTGCTCTAACGTGTTCGCAGATCCGGTGATTCCTGTAGTGCAATCGCGTCAACGTTCAACATTACATTCACACAATTCCGCCAGTGGAATCCCGAGGTCGACGTTAATTGTACATGCATACTCTTACCATATTTTTCACGGGAATCCTGAACCGTTTTTTAGGCAGCAACATTCTAATTGGCTTCCAGTATTGCGTCGCTGGGCGTAAGTTTTCAATTCTGACAATCTCCTCCTTCCTTCCAATTCTAAAATTAGATATAGCGACTTCCACAAGCTCGACGTCGTCTTCAACAACCACATCTGCACCTGCCACAAGCCCCACAGCATCTGGAACAATGTGAGCAACCCTACAAAATGTAGCCGATTGATTTCCTTGTATCGATGCTGACAGCGATCTAGAACGGTGGGATGTACAAAGTACTACACCGTAAAGTGGGCTTAGATTTCTACCTCCGTTAATTATTTCTTAATGCTGTATTTCCCTAAGATCTGGTGATTCTTGCGGTGTGATAGAGTCAACTTTCGACATAACTTTCGCTCAGTTCCAAGCCTGGAACCCCGAGGTCGCCAGCAGTTGTTCGTCTGTTCTCTCCTGTTGCTTCGCTCTTGAGCTCATCATTTCCACAGGCAATAATATCCTAATCGGCTTCCAGTACTGCGTCGCAGGCCGTACGTGCTTTATCTGGAATTTCATCATCTCCAGCATTGACAAGTAAAATATCCAGCATCCTCCTCGACTGCTGCAATTTCGTCTACATCCAGCCCGATCGCTAGTGGGACCATCACACAAGAATGTACTGTATACTATACGACTGTCTCTGGCGATTCGTGCGGCAAAATTGATGCGCAGTTCAGCATCACCCTCGCCCAGTTTTTGAAATGGAATCCAGAGATCAACTCGGCGTGCGCCAATCTTCAAGTCGGCCTTAGGGTACGTATTTTTCTTATTTTTCTTCTTTCAAAATAAGATATTAAACCGTATGATTGCTAGTACTGTGTTGCTGGACCTTGAAGCTTACAGATCCGTTGTTCCCGATGTCTTTTCGGACTTTGTTTTTTGTAATATTGGATTCGGCATCAGATGATTGAGATAGTTGCAGTTAAGTAAACAAATAGGTATCTCTTACTGGTATCGTTACACACACTTTTTACTGTACAAAATTCTATACCCATTTATATGTCATCTTCCCATATCACCTTGAGCTGGACAACTTTCCTCTCAAGGACGCGGATGAAGATCGCATATCCACCGTCATGAGGGCCAACTATCAATCGAGATAAGTCAGAATAAGGAGAAGCTTGACCGGTTTAAAAAAGAGACTCACAAATGAATCCCCCAGGAACCATTTCCGTGCCGACATCGTCATACGTCTCCGTCGCGAGATCCATTCCCCCCTCCACCTCCTTGAACGACAGCGCAGTCTCTAGGCCGATAATGCACCCCGTCCCAGAGTCGATCGACGATCGCTGGACTTCTGACCACTCCAGGTCGTCCAATTCCGACGGCACAGCGGGAACTTCAGCCGGGAGGTCATCGTAGTCGATATGATCGCTCGAAATCCACGACGCGACGAATGGAACTTCGTTATCGCTTCGCTCGCTCACAAACCAGAGACCCGGCTTGACATGATCTATGGTATCGAACGCTTCTGGTCCTTCTACGGCATCTAACAGCTGCATCATATCTTCTTCCGGCGCCCGAACATCGAAAATGACTAGCGTTTCTGAAGGACCGACCTATAATGGAGCTATAGCAGTGCATAGCAATTACGTAGCAGCCGGACAGCTTACCTCAAAGACGCGGTGGCTTGAGGAGCTAATTAGGGTTTCAGCTCGCTGGCGTACTTCTGCATCCCATTCTTCGTATGCAACCATGGTTGTTTGGAAGGCAAGTTCACCACGTGCTGCGGTCGGTCATCGCCTATATATGCGCTATATTTAGAGCTTGCATATTCCCTCTCGACATCTCAACAGTTCGTATCGTCTTTGCCGCATAAGGTAGCATCTCGGGCACAATAATTCTAAACCGCTCGCGAAGGTATATTCATCAACCGCCCTAAATTATTCCTTCTCTTGTAGTATTTAGTGAATAAATTTCAATTGTCCTAAATTATTTCTTCAATTTTACGAGGCACGGTGAAAATACTGCGACAGTAGTGTTGCCGCCGCTCAGCTTTTGCCACTCCTGTGTCTCCGACAGCTATCAAGCTAAGCCGAACTGCGTACCTGGAGGGTTACACGGCCAAAGGATGGGCATGTGCGCATCATATACTTGGTGATATACATGGTATAAATGATAGAAAACTGAGAATATGAGATTTGCATCAGAATGAAGAAATATTACCTCCTACATGATCAATGCATGCAAAAAGCCATGTTAATCAAATTGGAGAGCTCAATTGAAATACTAGAAGATAAAACTGACCAACTACATCGGTTAAAAGGATTAAAAAAAGACAAAAATAGAAAATGTCAAAAGAGGGAACTTACAACCTGCACAGAATATGCCAGTGGGAGATAGAGAGGATAAATCAGTAATGAGAAACTCTTAGAGCCAAATCAAATATCCAAATAGAGGGAACTCACCTGCTAAATCAGATATTCAGGCATGATTTGGTGGTGAGCAAGTTGTAGAGCCAATTCATAAGTCCCAATGAAGGGAACTCACCTACTACATCACATATTTAGGCATGAATTGTTGGTGAGCAAATTGCAGAGCTAATTCAGAAGTCCCAATGAATGGAACTCACCCACTACATCAGATATTTGGACATGAATTGGTGGTGAGTAAATTGCAGACCTAATTCAGAAGTCCAGATGAAGGGAACTCACAAGCTACATCAGATATTCAGACATGAATTGGTGGTGAACAAGTTGCAGAGCCAATTCAGAAGTCCCAATGGAGGAAATTCACCCACTACATCAGATATTTAAGCATGAATTGGTGGTAAGCAAGTTGCAGAGCCAATTCAGAAGTTCAGATGAAGGGAACTCACAAGCTACATCAGATATTCAGGGATGAATTGGTGGTGAGCAAGTCACAGAGCTAATTCAGAACCCAATGAAG
Organism: Nidula microcarpa; assembly: GCA_036937055.1. Lineage (NCBI taxonomy): Eukaryota > Fungi > Basidiomycota > Agaricomycetes > Agaricales > Nidulariaceae > Nidula > Nidula microcarpa. Next base: position 1,032 of record JASFDD010000230.1, on the reverse strand, counting down.
GGAACTCACATCCTACATCAAACATTCAGGTATGAATTGGTGGTGAGCAAATTGCAGAGCTAATTTGGAAGTCCCAAAGAAGGGAACTCACAAGCTACATCAGATATTCTGGGATGAATTGATGGTGAGCAAGTTGCAAAGCCAATTCAGAAGTCCCAGTGAAGGGAACTCACCCACTACATCAGATATTCAAGCATGATTTGGTGGTGAGCAAGTTGCAGAGCCAATTTAGAAGTCCCAATGAATGGAACTCACAGGCTACATCAGATATTCAGACATGAATTGGTGGTGAACAAGTTTCAGATCCAGTGCAGAAGTCTCAATGAAGGGAGCTCACAAGCTATGTCACATATTCAGGAATGAATTAGTGGTGAGCAAGTTGCAGAGCTAGTTCAGAAGTCCTAATGAAGGAAACCCACAACCTACATCAGACATTCAGGGATGAATTGGTGGTGAGCAAGTTTCAGAGCCAATTCAGAAGTCCCAATGAAGGGAACTCACAAGCTACATCAGATATTCAGGGATGAATTGATGGTGAGCAAGTTGCAGAGCCAATTCAGAAGTTACAATAAAAGATCCTACATCAGATATTCAGGGATGAATTGGTGGTGAGCAAATTGCAGAGCCAATTCAGAAGTCCCAATGAAACAAAATCACAAGCTACATCATATATTCAGGCATGAATTGGTGGTGAGCAAGTTTCAGAACCAATTCAGAAGTCCCAATGAAGGGAACTCACAAGCTACATCAAATATTCAAACATGAATTGGTGGTGAACAAGTTACAGAGCCAATTCAAAAGTTCCAATGAAGAGAACTCACAAGCTACATCAGATATTCAGGGATGAATTGGTGGTGAGCAAGTTGCAGAGCCTATATATCTTATCTGAGGACTGGGGTCCAATACTCTTAGATAAGATATGTAGGACGCCATTTGCATGTCCTCCTGATCGCCTACGCAATGCTGGCCGCAGTGATATTTGAAATGAATTGGCAGCTTCGTTGGGTAATGGAACAGCTGGACGCTGGGGTG
>JASFDD010000229.1:0-33336 GCA_036937055.1 Nidula microcarpa | reverse complement strand
GTGAAAAGGAAGACCATTCACTGTATCTAGCTAGCATAGTGTCAGACATCACTTTACCTTACCTTGCGCATTTTGTAACGCATTTTCGAATACTATCTCCCTTCAGACTTGCCCCCAACAAACTTGAGAGGTAGTGACCAGTCTATAAGACTGCAAAACAATTTTATAGTCATTCTACTCTACAGATTTCATCACCTTTTCAATAGGATCAAGACAATAGTTTGGAGATAAGCAAGAATGGAAACAGGCAGAAATGGTTGGAAGCATATTGGAAGATGATGCAGAATGTCAGAAAGTGTCAGAGGACATTGTGGATATGACACATCACTGGCTTTCTTAGGCTTAGCAAGGGTACATATGTACATTACATTTATAATAGAATTGTGCAGTCAAGCACATAAGAAGAAGAAAAAAACCTTTGAATATACTGTAGGCTCAACAATGTGCATAAAACAATTAACAGAACTATAGGGAGGTTAAAAAAGGAGTAAAAGCTGCTATACACAGGAGGGGTTGAATCCCTGCCACTTACTACACAATTGCAATATGGTCCTCATGGAAGGCAAGCATGATAACCACTTTACTGGGTTAATGTAGATAAAATGATTCTTGCCAATGTTATCCTCCTAGCAAAGACTAAAGAGAAAATACTATATTTTTATTTGACTGCCACAGTGTCACTGGTACTCAATCCCTCATCATCAACCTGCCATCAGCAGTTTATTGAATCATACCACAAAGAAGCTTGAAGCCTGGTCATATGCAGTATGGAAAGGTTGCCTCCTTCTATTCTCTTTCCTCTCACTGTTTGCTTCCACTTATGCATATAAAGAGATTGATTCCCTATTAATGTACTATTACTTGTTGTCCACTCATAAATACAACTAGGTATGAGTGCAATGCCATCCTGACATGTGCTTCATCTACACAAAGTATGTTATTGCACAAATTGCATATGTTCTCAGACTTGCATAACTCATCTTATTTAAGCTAAGCATATCTCAAACTCCTTCAACATACATACAGATAATACCCTGTAAATACTATCCATGCCATCAATGAATGTAATGCTTTTCAAAGTGGAACATGCCTGGCTCCACTGCTTAGATTTAATAGCCTTTTCTTTGACTGTTAAGGTTTCTGTCTCTGTGAGTCTCACACTGGGCCATACACAGAATCTTAGATCATCCAGTTTGGTGAAATATAAAAGTGACTTTTCAAGGCCCAAATAATAATCCTATTGTTTCAGATATCTCAGATCAGAAACAAAGTTAAAGATTCAATGCACCATTTTGTGCCTGCTAGTTCACCAATAGAAGCACAAGATGTGGACTTTGGGGAAGCATGATGCTACAGTCTTGACAATTTCACAGATCATCTTCATCTCTGTGAAATATTTGAGATAGATAGAAACCCTATCCACAGACTCCATCCTTCCAGTGACTTTGAAGGCAATATCAAGATTGTGTGAGAGAGAAATCACTGAACATACAGATAGAGCCCTATCCTTATATAAAAATGTGAATATCCCAATCTCATTGAACACCAGCATAAAGCTGTTTCAATTCATGGTAAAGAAAACTGGATAATCTCTTTGGAAACTTGGGAATTTGAAATTAGCCAATATCTTGAGCAATGGCTGTTCTCCACCATTGTTATAGATGCCAAGGAGCTCCAGATTTGGCTGGTTCTCTACAATCCCAGCAACATCTAAGATATCACTGCAGTAGAGCATTTGAAGATGTAAATGGTTTTCCCTAATTGATAACTCAAAATGAGGGTACTCAAGCAAGAAGAATCAACAGAAACATACTTTAATGCACCATTTAGTTTCTTGAGCTCAGCTGCACAGTTGCCTATCCAAGGAAGCTGAAATTGCAAGTTGGACAGCCCATGCATATGAACCAAGGCATGGGAAAGAAAATCAGCAGTTTTCTGATCAGCTTTAGTCCATTCACAGTCAGCCTCAAACTTGAATAATAGCAACTGGACTATGGATGCTATCTCAGGGTTAGAGGGTAATGTATCCAGGCATTGCAGATCATGTAGATTTCAGCTGGTGTCAATGGTTAGAGATAGCAACAAGTAAAGTGCAAGTTGGGCTGGGTATTTATAGGATGTATGTGTTTGTGCAAGTGAAGCTAAGGTTCTTAACAAGCAAAATCTTGCAATATGAGATCTGATTTCAGGAGGGATTGCCTGTGTAAATGATGAATTTGAATATAATTTGATATAATAAAGGGAGCAGTTACCAGAGATGGGACCTCAATCATGATTGTCTATAACAAAGGGCAATGCAGAAGGAAGGAGTGACCCCATCAAGACACAGCTGAACATATTATATACTCAGGTTGCTCAACCCAATCTGATTGGATAATTGTTTGATGCTTTACCTGATGCTTGGTGCTTACTTATGTAATGATTGGGTGTTGTGCACAAAGTCTGGAGATAACCACTAGATGTAATCCACAATTTGAGGATCTCCACAAACAAATAGTTACTACTACTTTCTGGAGAATGCTTAATGTTGGAAATAGCATGAGATACATCCAGCACATTCTAGTGCATCAGCATAAGTCTTCAGGCTGACTTATCTGCTTAGTAATCCATTACTTGTAGATAGTAGAAAGTACTAAAGTGTAAGTGGTATAGTATATAAGGGCCTTTGTAGGAGGTAGGGACTAGCATGGTAACAACTGGTAATCAATCTTGTGAAAACCATGGTTTAGACTGATATGCCCTATGCAGATCTACACCTGATCACTAGGGAAGAACCACATCTTAGCACTCAATCTATGATATTAGTGAAGCAACTATTTATGACAGGATAAAGTACAATGACAAAGCCCTAAGTACAGGGGAAAGCAGGCTAGCTAACATAGAGGAGAACCTGGAGCATGGCAGTGCTGAATATAGCACTGACATCTGGAACCCAGATGGAACTGACATGGCTAAGCTGTGACTGAGAGTGGCTATAGCATAGCTGAACTGAGGCAACAGTGATGTTGTTTGGCTTCAGATGCAAGTCCTAACAGTCACACACAAAGAAAGAAAGGGGAACATAGTTAGAACATCACACAAAAGAAGACCATAGTGATTGTATGTGAACAGGATGTAAAATAATAATAGACAAAAGATACTGAGTAAGACTATCTAAGTAACAGGAGTCTACCAGGTGCTGACAGAATATAAATAAGAGGAACCCAAATGGAGAGGGTGTCTAGACATGTATTTAGGCTCTGAGAAAGAGAGCATAATAGAAAGAAAAGGCACCAGCGAGATACCATTCCAGAGAGTAAATACAAATAAACATTCAATCCCAGTAGAGATGTCTGAAATATGAGCAACTGAGAACCTAGCCAAGGAATCAGCTAAAAATAGCAACCAAGATGAGATAAAAGCCTGAAGACAACAAAAGAAGAGAACAACAGGGATTTTGCCCCTGTTCTCTCATAATGCAATCTGCAGTGACAAGCCCCTCAGCTCCTGCAATGCTAAGTCAAGAGATACAAGGTAGTCTCAGTTCAGTTTCAAAATTAGATGTTCTAGCTAGAGCTAGCACCTTGAGAGTGGAAACCATTCCATACATTATTCTGAGAGAGTGACAAACCAAGTACAATACAACTAAGTTCCAGGACCAAGTCCTGAGGTTGTGTTATTATAGTGAGAAGTCTGAGGGACAGGAAGACCATCCCATCTGACTTAGTTAGTGAAAAGTGCGATTTCAGGAGAAAGGAAGACCATCTCCTGGAATCTTCACCCAAGGACAGCAGGAAGACCACTGTGATTGTGGGAAATAAGGGAAAGGAAGACCATCCCTGTCTATTCTTAAAAGAGTTCATTAGTATTTACAAGGGAAGGAAGACCACCCTTAGAGATTTAGGAGAATATATTGAGGAAAAACACATCTACATTTAGAACAAATTGGCATTGGAAGCTCTAGAGACAGGAAGACCATCTTGATGAGCCTGTAACTAGATTAGTGAAAAGGAAGATCATTCACTACATCTAGCTAGTATACAACCAGACATCCATTTTATTATATTTTGTGCAGTTTGTACTGCATTTTTGAATACATACTCATTTCAGACTTGCCCCCACAAACTTAAGATGTTGTAAGCACCCTCTAAGGTGGTATAGCAATTCTATTGCAGTTCTACCCTACAGACAACAGCCCCTTTTCAAGACCAAATGTGATATGGTACAGTATGGTTGCCACAGTTCCCAGTTTAACCATGCCTAAAGTGGGTTGGCTCAATGTAATCAATTCCTCATTGTTAATGTCATAGCTAAGCCTTGCACTTTGCATGCAAATTCTTTTCTTATGAAGTAACAGACCTAACTGACAATATATTTTATTTTATTTTATTGCTGTTCAATATCAGCCTCAATATCAGCCTATTAGAGTAATTGCAGTGCATCAAATCATGTGATATGATGTTGCAGTGATCAATATTTGTGTTGTGGTACAGATTAAATTTTAGTAGACATGTAACTAGCTAATTTGAGACTAAAAAATAACAAAGCATACACATGTCATCTGTGACACTACCCTCATGTGATTATGAATTTAAATGGAAATAAGTAAAGAGAATAATACAGAAACAACATAGGATTGCTTGTCTGCCTGTATGATATTTGACCAGCCTGAGAGTGGGGCCTGTAAAAGCAGGGTCCCACCAAGCTGCATCACAATGGAAATATCACACTGAGCTGCATTGCAACAGAACTATCACACAGTGTGATCACTGCAATTGCTCTATTTGCTCCCGATTGTGATAAATAGCAGACCACAAATTTTCAACTCAAAAGGAAATAGCTATACTGTAATTTCTACTTTTGCTAAAATTCAGAATTTTTTTCTAGTGCCTAGTTCTTAACATTATGAGTCTATAGGCTATCCAAATCTAATACATATCAGAAGAAGAACAGTGTAAAAAGGCTATATGTTAGGATGTGCCTTAGTTATCACTAATATCTGTATACATTTATTTTGTTTAAATTTCAAACTCAGACAAATATTTATTAGGGAGCCAGTTGTTCTGGCTTACTAGATTTTCCACAGCTCTGTACCAAATAGTATCTGTAACTAAAATTACAGTTTGACCACAGAAATGGCTGGCCCATGCTAGCTCATAGTAGGTGGCCTTACAGATAATCTAGTTTCTTCTTACCCACTGTACAACCTCAATTTACAATACTTAGCACTCAGTGCTCAGCAACAGCTGCTCTTGCCCTTTGCTGTTCCATCCATACAACATGACTGCTTTCAATAGAAAGCTGCCTCCTGCCTCTACTTTGGTGGATATATGGTGTTGATAGTGTTCTGATTGGTTGCCTTTGATACCTTTTCATTGTTGTGATACACCAACTGCAGATATGCACCTAAATACTATTGAAATTTTGTGATTTATAATCAGAGCTGCCAGATGAGTGAAACCAGGTAGTGTCATATCCCATTCCAGTCATCACTCATCACCTGTCCTTTCACACACCAACTTGCCACAATCCTAAGTCCTTGCAGCCACATCATGGCTGACTATGTGTTTCAGATATTCTGCATTGAGTCTCCATTTCATACTAGTCTCTTTTCAAGTTCCTTATCTCTTATGTCCAGAATGCCTTCTAGCTATCCATCTCACTCTCCATATGTTTCTCTTCTCATCTGACTCTCTCTCCATGATGTAGACACAACCTGATCTCTATACCCATATGCTCACTATATCTTCATTAGACTTAGTACCAGATAACTTATCTCTAGGAATAGTATATAAGTTGTAGTATTCAAGTTTTAGTTCTTTAGTTTGTTAATTGCATTGTAAATCCACTTCCTGGCTTGATACTCACTCTATACTCTCTCAACCTCTTGTTCAATCCTCCAGCCACTCCAGTCAACCTTTGGCCAAACTCTTGTTTCTCTTTGACAAGCTGAGCTCTTGTTCTTTTCTCCAACCTCTGTCCTCATTGTTTGCTATTGTAAATACAGGACTAGGATAGTGGGAGGCACAGCACATAAGCTGAAGCCAACATTCTATGTTGTCTAACATCTCTAGGTATCATAGAACTCACACATCAGCCATATCACCTTCTTGTCCAGCCATGTTCAGGTCTTGACAGTATTAACAAACTCACATCCCATTTCATTATGATAATTACTGGGATTTATATTCATTGCAACATTTCTTTAATGCTGTATAGAGCCTGGATTAGGAATATGAAAAGAAAAATACTGCCAGCAAGAAACCCATCATAATGAAGCTCCCAAAGATCTGAATCTTATAATGAGACCTCTAAGGCTGATTCCTGGAAATAATTGAGTTTTGAACACCACAATGTTGAACCCTGTGGAGGTCTGAGCACTGAGACAGACTTGGAGAAACCTGAGGATGTAATAGGAACATTCAATGCTGAATGCTGTATTGTAGCACTGCATGCAGCTTGCAGATGATCAGCTTAGAAATGATGAAATCCATGTTCTGCATGAGCACCATAAACCATGTGCTGTCACCATTAATCCAACAAATATTTCCATAAGCCCTATGTTAGAAGTAAAAGCAGCTGTAAGGAATTTTCAGACACAAAAACAATACACTCTAGAATAGTGTAATGTCAAGGTTGTTCAATTACTCAGATGAGAAAAGTAATGGTGAACAGAGACACTGTATTGCTAGTGGAGAAATGACCAGCTCAAGACTGGCATTCTTGGTACAATTATGCTACCTATATACTGAACTACATGTGTTCTACATGTGTAAATAATGTCTAAGTCCATGATGTACCTAAATGAATAACACGAGTATCATGCATGTAAGTAATAAGTGATTAACTGTAACATGTGTATGCAGAACTTAACTAATATAAAGAATGAAAGAAGGTCAATACCCTCATGGTATGCAGTAAGTGCTGGCATATGCATGTTATGCATGTGTTGTCTGTGTGTCCATCTAATCTATAACACCACATGTCATGATAAGATAAGATATCCAGGAAAGAAAGAAACAATTCATGACAGGAATACCTGGCCTATTCTTTGTCTATTTCATCAGTATACAATTGTCTTTAGATACTGTAGATATATGTCAATGCAAGAAACAATGTTTGGAGACCCAGAATTGACATTAAGTCATAGATCAGTATTAAATAGGAAACTTTGTTATTCTTGGAATGTGAAGAACTGATTTTGGACAGATAAACTCATGATATATCCATATGACCACTTCCTACAAGCTTGAAAATGGATTTTAATTTTTTTTTGTATGCTAGAAACCTTGGAATTTGAGTTTAGTGACTGTCAGACACACAAACAATACACTCAATAGTGTAATGTTGAGGCCATCTAATCACTCAGAGGGAAAGGGAAGGAAAGGGGAAAGGAAGAGCACTGTATTTCTAGTGCAGAAACAACCAGATCAAGACTGGGGTTCTCAGTACTACTCATGTGCTATGCATGTAAGTAAACTCTGTGCTACATGTGTTTAGTGCATGTAAGTAGTGATTGATAATGATGAGAAGAAAGCTGTGTGTTATCCTCATGGGTGGAGTCACCTCATGATATCCATGCAGTATCCATGTGTCCTTGAGATAAGATCTTCCTGTGATAAGATCTTAAGATAAGATAATGATAATCACCAAAAAGAAAAGGTGAATTCATGACAGTGACTTAAACTGTATTGAAAGCTATTCTCAATTAGGTTTGGAGCAAGCCCTGCTCCAGTCCAGTTCTCAGACACCTTTGGAGAAGGAGCTTGCTTGTGCAGCCTCTACACTTCCACACTCAACATGTGTTCAAAATTTTAGCTGAATTAGATATATAGGATATATTCCTACCTTATCACATATTTATATCATTGAAACCCTATCTCACTTAATTTGGAAATGGTATTGAACTCTAGGTACCTGTAAATTCAGAAAATCCTGATTTTCTGAATATCAAGATTGTTTTTGAACAAAAAAACTTGAGATATATATTTTAGGATGTTATATTATTGTTTTAAAAGACTTTTGAGAGCTCAAAATTCTGTAGTGGCTCACAGCTGAGGTGGTTCTTGTTGAGCAGCTCCTGTGATGCTCAATTTTCACAACAGTCACATATGCACAGCAAATGTATGTATGCAATGAAGCACTTGCACTGCATTGACTCTTACATAGGATGGAAGCAACACTGTTCACCCAAAAATGGCTTCACACAGCTTTGACATGGATCTGCAATGGATTGACCTGATATCAATTTCAATGCTCAATGGGATACTTAATTCATCAGTCATGTGCTCATTGCCAATGTACTGCAAGAACATAAGATTTGAGATTCTGAACTCAAAATAAAGAGCACTGGCTGACTTTCTCTGAATATTTTTAGTGGAACATGTGAAGGCATCCTTGCAAATCATCTGGCTAAATTTATAGAATGTAGAATTCAATATTTCTGATACATTGGTATGAAAGAAAAAAAGGGCAAATATAGCAAATCATTGCAACTGTATCTTAATCATTTCATAGCAAATTACAATTCTGAAAAGGCAGAAACCTTTGTGACATGTACTAAAACAAATATTTCAGCCAGCACTGAGGGATATATGTTGAGGTGGGTTCAAGGGGTGGCCACAAGCAACCTCCCAGAATCAGGTACTTTGAAGCAAGCCCCTTCACAGGATGCACTGTTTCCACATAACCAATAGACATAAAAACAAATAGCAGCATCCTAAAGAGAGAGCTTGATCCAAGCCTAATTCTCAATTGCTAGTAAGGGAGTTATGCTTTATTTGTTAACTTTGATGGGAAACAGCAATTTGGTTGCCAGCTGTCCTGGGGCTGAGCAGAACTTGAATCTCATCCACAACATGCATCCACAACTTTTACTTCTACAAAGGGCTAGGAATGGGCATGGGAGATTTTCCCTTTATCTAGCACATTTATTGCCTACCATCAATGAGTATAGATTAACCTACTCTGAGGGTAGTTTGATAGTAGTTATCAAAATAAAAAACTTTCCTGTACCTATTGCAAATTGAGATAGGCTACCTTTTTCATATTGGGAAAGGAGTAGGAAAGGCATAGTTTATGAAAACTCCTTTATCCCACCCACATGGGTGGTTTAGAAGTCTGATTGGTGAACAAAGACATTTTGGAGGGGTATGTTTGTTCACCAATCAGGTTTCTAAACCACCCATGTGGATGGGATAAAGGAGTTTTCATAAACTATGCTTTTCCTACTCCTTCCTCAATATGAAAAGGTAGCCTATCTCAATTTGCAATAGGCACAGGAAAGTTCTTTATTTTGGTAACTACTGTTAAACTACCCTTGGTGTAGGTTAATCTATACTCATTGATGGTAGGCAACAAATGTGCTAGATAAAGGGAACATCTTGCATGCCCATTCCTAGCCTTTGTTAGAAGTAAAAGTTGTGGATGCACATTGTGATCATTGCTAAGCTGATCCTGCAAAAGGTGTCAGATCCACTGATTGTGGCCATACACCATGAATGCTGGCTTCTAAATCCCCTGGATTTAGATGGAATAAATAGTGGATAAAATAAAAAAAATGTATATGCACCTCTATCTGCCAAACATAGGGAGAATAAGTTCATAATATATTCTACAATAAATCTACATAATATCCATCAGAGAAATCAAGAATATATTTAAAATAAAACTACATTATTGTGTCAGATATGGTATCAGAGAAAATATACCAGATATAGTCACAATCTCTTCTCTGTCAATCTGCTAGATATATTGTGATTTTATTGATTCATGTGATTTTCATGTGACCTACAATCACTGTTATCTCCTTGCTTGGATTGTGGATCAATGTAATTTAAAATCAAGATGCATTTTATTTAAGAGAAATCCACTCATAAATGCCTGTGATAATGCTCTTGAGATTTCTGAGTTTTGGCAGAAAAAGATGCACAGATAGAAATGGCTTAATCTGGAAAAAGTTAAAGAGACCAAAGATTAGACAAGAATTTGCATATATTATTTTTTTGTATAGGAACCTTATTTCTGGGATCAAGGGAGGGTAGGCTTCAGTATAGCTTAAAGGAAAGGAAATAGCAAGGAGGCAAGGGAGATACAAAATTAGCATACATTCAGTTTGAACAATAGATAATTATTATGTAAGGGTAGCTAAACCCTAAATTAGGAAGGAAGCTAAACCCTCGATTAGGAAGGAAGCCAACTCTCTTGCTGGCCTGTGAGAGTGACTACATAAGGGTAGCTAACCCAAATCAGGGGTTTAGCTACCCAGATGCATGAAAGCCCTGCCTCTGAGTGGCTACTCCTACTCCTACTCCTCCTCGTCATCCTGCTGCCCTCAATTCCCTCCTTCCCTGTTCTGATCCCTTGTTTGCATACAAGTATCTCTCTGGTATCACAGACTTCCTCAGTACGGATGAGCTAACTGTACAGTGTGTAGAGTATAGTCGACATGTAAATCAGGTCCAAGATCCCACTTTGAATCTGGGCCTGGTCATATAGTCCCTCCTCATTCCGTGTATTTCCTCTCACTCAAAAACCACTGAAACATATGTCTGTACCTAGGTTCTGCAGTGTAAATATTAGACAGGGAATTAGAATCCTCCAGTCCTCAATCTGAAGAAGAAAATGCCAAGTGGTCTTCAACCACTTGCCATAGCACATTGACAGTGCAGTTAGGACAATCCTTAATGTATATCTCTGCAAGATATGGTGGAAGAGGATCCTCGGAAGGTGTCGGAGTAGTGACATCGCCAGGACATAGTCTGTAAATCCAGGAAAGCGAGTTACGGAGAGCCCTGAGCCTCTCCAAGCCAATAAAAAGGCGCAGGATCGGAGCTGGTGCTTTCCAAGATAATACATGGACAGTGGGAACAGATGGGACAACCGATGACCGATAGCAACACGAGAGCATCCCATTGACCAGACCAGTCACAGACTGTCGATAATCGATTGACAGGCTCTCCTGTGACATCTGTCAGAGACTCAGAGTGGGGTTCGTCACTTCGAGATTAAATTACTCTGGAGGAATGTGGTACATGGTAGAGGAGTGAAGTCCTCGTTGTTAAAGCTCAGTGTACCAGCAATGAGCATATGGTGCTCGAGAAGTTTTAATAGCTGCAACGAATATTCACTTGGAAGATGCGTAATAGGATAGAGGGTTATAGACGCCATTGATCAATTCTGGGGAAGTGTTCCAGGAATTGAATGCAGTTGTGCCCGTCCATGTGAAGATTGTGGAGCTCGGGAACAGCATTCATGAGTAGTTGGAGCAGACGCAAACCCATCCGCGACGATCAAGGGCCATCTTCAGTTCTGTACCGAAGATCCAGCTCCTTCAGATAAAGGAGGGAATCGCGATGGAGATCTTGTGGGAGGAAAGACTGCGCTCAATTGTGTAGCACATCGAACGAGATGGTTGTACACCTATGTGCGTGGGGCAACAATGCCTTTAGCACTTGTCTCGCGCGAGGGCTTTCAGAGGGATTGGTACCATTTAAGTTCCTTCTCTCCATGTAACAAATACTTCTATTGGAAGACCGCTGGGCCAATGCAAGTACTCATTGACGTCCTCCATTGGCATGGGTCGTTCCAGATCTATAAAGTTGGTGACACATGTCCAATACTCCGGTACCATTTCCAGAACATTGCGCCACTCAGGGCAGGTTTTGGCAAAAGCATACGGAAACAGCGGATCTACATGTATGTCCGCCTGACTCCATTTGAAGGTGCATTGTGGCTCGACCATCTTTTCCTCTATCTTGTGCTTGAGTGTCATCTTGGGATCGAGGTAGCGGGATGAATAGAACACAAGACAAAATATCATCAGGTGAAGCTCGACTGGGAGTGAGGCGTTCGTTTCTTTTAGTATCAGTGATATCGCCACAACACAAATGTGCTATTTAGGTGGCTCTGGTGGCTCATTACAATCTTGCCACGACCTCACTAATACCTATAACTTTGCTGTGCCTTATTTGTTTGGTAAAGGCCTCTAAATCAAATATACCCAATGATCTGGTGCGTATGTAGTCTCAGGGTGCTGGCTTTGTGTGCGAAATCTAAGGTCATATATCTAGAACATTGTCCTTGAGCGGGAATACTGCGAGGCTCGTTTCATCTTGATTTAGCGTGGACATGCAGCAACCATACTGAATAAAACTATTTCCCACAGCCTGTCTGAGCAGCAAAGGCGGTACTAGAACATCCGTGGCCGAGTGAGCATTTATGTCTTCAGGCCGCCTCAAGGCCGCCTTGAAGCTTATTCAAGAATTATCGATCAAGCGTTGAACCACCAGCGCTGTTTTATCGGTATCAAGAACCCAAGCTCGTGCTTCGATCCACATTTCGTTAGCAAAAGCAGTGCTGTACGGCTTAAGAGAGTGCCCCCATCCAATCCATCAACGTTCTTCCTGTCATTCTGCATAGGTGGTCCCAAAAGTGGTATTCCTCGAGAAACGCCAATTCCTAGATATAGCAAGATATGAGATATGTCACACTGTACTCCCTAGCCATAGCAATGTCTCTTACCACCACTCCTACTCGTGTTCTCCCTCCTCTAGACGGTTCTGTGAATTTCGTTGAAATCGTTGACTTTAATCTTAAACATAATCCATCGCATCCCCTGTATGTCTTCAGCTCAGAGGAAGAGCCGATGACTATAACCACTATCTCTCACCTCGAATTCGCACGGGCATGTCACAGGGTAGCCCATCTTCTGCGTCCTAACGGCGCTGGCGAAAACGGCGCTGTCGTCGCAGTTATTGCTTTGGTGGACACTATTGTTTACCAAGCTATCGTAGTTGGTCTTGTCAGGGCCGGTCTAGTTGTGAGTCCTCGCTCTCAATGCGAAAGAGAACCACGTATCTCACGATCAGGGACATCCAGCCCTTTCCCATTTCTCCTAGAAATTCTCCTGCAGCCATAGTCCATCTTCTGCGCAAGACATCTGCTCACCGCCTTATTACTACCAAGGAAACTCTGACTGGGATTTTGGACAGTGTACGTTCTGAGCTCGCTACGACACCAGAATTTGGCTTCAGCATCGAAATAGCGCCATCTCTTAAATTCGTATATCCAAATCTCGGGCGAGAAACGGAGAGTCAGCCATTCGAGCCGTACTCATGGTCAAATAATGAAAAATGTCCTACCGATGTCGCTCTCTATATTCACTCTTCTGGAAGTACCGGATTTCCTAAGCCCATTCCACAGACATATCGGGGCCTTTGTCAATGGGCTGCCATGGGTATATATTCAGCTTTCCCACTGTCGTTTCTTTCTGACTTAAAAAACAAATCAGCTTTGCCTTCCATTCTGAGTCATCCAACTCAAATCAGATTGGGTGGAATGGCCCTTCCGGCTTTCCATACCCTTGGATTTTATGTTCACGTCATCTTCCCTCTGTATGGTCTCATAATAGCTTCTGTCTATCCTCCGGTGGTTCGGGATTATATATCTCAGCCGCATCCTCCAACTCCTGAGAGCATTTTGGAACACTTGCGATTTACTAAGTCGAATGCATTCGTAGAAATGCCTGCTATATTGCAAGGAATCTCTCAGCTTCCTGGAGGCATAGAGCTACTTAAAGAGTTTCATTATGTTGTACGTCGTATCTAAATGGTACTCAAGGTCAACTAAACCAGTTCACTATAGACCTTCTCCGGGGGTCCTATTCTAAAAGGATTGGCCGAATCCCTGGCATCGGCTGGCGTAAATCTTCAAGGTGCGTATGGTGCTACTGAAACTGGCGCTGCTACTGTCATACATCCTCATCGTCAACACGACAATACTTGGGAGTGGATGGAATTCAGCGATCAAGTAAGTATGAGGTGGGAGCCTCAAGGAGATGGAACGTTTGAGGCTCAGTATCTTGTGAGTGTTTACTATTCTTAATTTGCAAATACATCCTCTGATATTTTTTGGTCAAGACGAGTGACAAACATAACCCGTCGGTAGAAAACATAGAGGATACCCGTGGTTATGCTACCTCAGATCTATTCGAGCAGCATCCGACCAAAAAGCATTTATGGAGAATGTCAGTATTCAGAGAGTTGCTAGTGCGAAGTTTACTGATTGACACCATCATTTACAGTATTGGCCGTATTGACGATGTAATTATCCACTCTTCTGGTGAGAAGACTGTTCCTGCTCCTATGGAAAACATCATGTTGAGCTCCCCCATGTAAGTACGAGGCATATATTTTTAAAAATTCTATCATCTATTGAACGTGTGAATTCAGGATTCGTGGGGTCATGATGTTTGGACGTGAACATGATCAAGCTGGCGTTCTTTTGGAACCTGCACCAGAGTCCGCCATCGACCCGAACGATCATGTACAGGTCGCAGCACTAAGAAATCAAGTCTGGTCAGCTAAAAATCCTTTCATTCTTTGCCCTTCTCTCTCTGATGGCATATTTTATGTTAGGCCTGTTATCGAGGAAGCCAACAGGGACGCTCCGGCATTCAGTCACATATACAAGGAGATGATCTTGATTTCTTCACCTGAGAAGCCCCTTCCGCGAACGAGCAAAGGAGCTATCATGAGGAAAGCAGCCTTGCAAGTATACGATGCAGAGATTCGAGCAGTGTAAGTTTGAAGCTTCGTTCCTGTGACATCTGTATAATGCCTACATTCAGATATCAGACAGTCAATTCAAGTGCGGGAGGAATCGATGTCGCCCCTCCAACGTCTTGGGACAAAGATATCATCTTCGAGTGGCTAGTTCAACAAGCCAAGGACATTCACGACCGAGATGATATCTCCGCCTCCAAAGACTTGTTCGAGCAAGGATTTGACAGGTAACTCGCCTCCTTTTCCTTCTTTTTCTTATTTTCTGATAGAACTGTTCAGTATAAGCGCGACATTCCTGCGACTCCGCATCGTCGGTGCTTTGAAAACCGCCAAAGACATATCCAAAGCATCCTCGATCACTCTTTCAAAAAACGTCGTCTACAGCAATCCAACGATTGTCCAGCTCTCGGAGCACATCTCAAACCTTCTTTCCTGCCCCAGTGGTTCGTCACTCCAGGACAAGAGTAGATTCGACGCAATCGAGGAGATGATCTCGAAGTACAGCGCGAACCTTGATGAGCCCGTTGAAAATATTGCTGATAACAAGCGCAGCCTGAGTGCGACACGCCATACGGTGTTGATCACTGGAACTACGGGGAATCTAGGCTCAGAGACGCTCGCCCTCTTACTTCTCAGCGACGCGGTCGGCAAGGTCTATGCTTTGAATCGCCCTTCTTCGGGCTCCCGGACCATGTTGGATCGCCACAGGGAGAGGTATACTGACAAGGGCTTGGATTTGAATCTCATGACGTCACATAAAGTTGTCCTAGTCGAGGGTGATACCGCCGAAGAACATTTCGGTCTGCCTCTCGAAGTGTACGAAGAGGCCAGTCACACTCGAATTATCATTTTCTCTCTCAATTCTAACGCATCTGCGACTATTCTCAGATGCGCAATTCAGTAACATTGATCATCCACATTGCCTGGCGACTCGACTTCAATCTAACCTTGAATTCCTTCGAAAACAACATCCGGAGCACTCGGAACCTCATCAATTTAGCACGCTCCGGTCCACACGCATCCACTCTGCGATTCTTGTTCACGTCTTCAGTTGCCTCAGCGCAGTCGTTGGATATGGGCACAGGTGTTTATCCAGGAGAAGTGATCTATCGCGCGAACTGTGCAGTTGGAGGCGGGTATGGCGAAGGAAAATATGTTGCAGAGCAAGTGTGTCTTTTATTAACATGGATGTCTTCCTTCAGGGTGCTCACAGAGAATACTACTAGATTCTGGCTAGGAGTGGTCTTCATGCAACGTCCTTCCAAGTAGGCCAAATTGCCGGCGGAAAGCCTAACGGTGCATGGGCGACGTCCGACTGGGTCCCTATTCTCGTGAAATCCAGTTTGGCCATGGGAGCTATGCCTAATGCTGCCGGGGTAAGCATAAACTATTGCAACGTCTCCACACCATTTAGTAATTAATATTTTTCTACAGGTCGTATCATGGCTCCCTATGGGCACGACAGCTCTAGTTCTTCTAGACGTGGCATTCTCCACCGAAACGCCCCCGACCACGCTAAACTTAGTGCACCCAAAGCCCGTATCGTGGAACTACATGATAGCTGCTATGCGTGCCGCTGTCGTGAAGGCTCAAAATATCAACGTAAATTCACTGCCTCTCGTGCCCATGAGCGAGTGGATTGCGCGATTGGACAGGTACAGCGAACGCGCGAATGATGAAGACTTCAAGCGAATTGTAGGTTCTTCGTAATTTTCCTAACTCTAAGGGATTTGCTAACGCTCCATTGACAGCCTGCTATCAAGCTCCTGGACTTCTTCCGCGCCATGGCCCAAGCCGACGTGGAAATTACCCAGAAGGGAGCACTTGACAATGAGAGCGGTGGTCTCTCCAATCTTTCCACCGAGAAGACACAGAAGATTAGCAGAACGTTGAAAGAGTTGAGGGAGTTTGAAGTTGAGGATGCTGAATTATGGGTTAGTTATTGGAAGAGCGTGGGTTTCTTTTGAATTGGAGGACGCAGAGGCGCTGGCGACTTCGAAGTTTTGAGAAAAATATATCAGCAGCATTCGTAATACCTGAAAATGTAACAGTAGCAAAAGCATGATTATTTTACCGTGACACAGATAATTCATTAGGTGGACTTAGTGGCACTAACGATGGCTCCAGTGTATTGAGTAAATTTACATCATTTTAGCCGCCGCCTGTGCGGATAAGCGAAAAGATAAGTATTCCTATCATGGATATCAACCTGGCCCAGATTCGGACTGGGAACTTCAACATAATTTCAAAGAACGAGTAAGCCAGAAGCCAGGCCAAAGCCAAGAAAAAGAAGCCGGGCCAAGCCAAAGCTTTAGCACTAGCCTGGGATGGCTTTTGGCTTGGCTTGGAGTTTCGGAAAGCCAAAGCTCAGAGCTCAGGCCATGGCTTTTGTACATATTTTCTGGTGGTCAAAGCCAGTATAAAAATTGAAATTTTGCATGAGTTTTGACTATTTTCTTTTTGACCAGAAGAATTTGATCTTGTTGAGTGGTGCTTGAGTATCATCCGAGAGAGCATGCTAGCATTTCTCTGTTGCATGGTGATGTTCGTGACCGTTAAAACTCCAATCAACAGTCGTGCTCAACATGTAAAAGCTGTCATTTCATGGATTTCTAGAATTACCAAGGGAGGAGACAGTCAGAAATACATACGTACGATAGGAGTAGTCAATAAAGGATTTAATAGTAGGATTGATAATGGTATAGAATTAAATTACCGGATATATACTAAAAGCCAGAGCCAGAGCCAAAGCTGGGCCAAGCCAAAGCCCAGATTTTGGCTTTTGGCCTGGCCTATGGTTCCAGAAAGCCAGAGCCAAGCCAAAGCCGGAGCTTTCAGGCCAACCCAGAGCCAGAACATCACTAGTTTAGAATTTATTTATGCTTTTGATAATACAAATATATTCGGGGGAACATTACATGAGAACGACCCAGAGTCGGACTGTGATCTTCGACTATATTTTGATCATGGTAGTGGAATAACATTCGTTGATGTGTAGCCACTACCCCACCAGGCCCATTTTATTATACCACGGGAGAAGATATATGTTCAGCGGTTTATTTGGGGGGTAAAATGAATTAGAAAATTGCAGGCGATCAACGATTTGGCCTAGAGGCGAACTGGGAACTTCGACTTAATTTCCATCAGCACCAGGCTAGCCTAGTGATGTTCGATGTGTAGCAGCTACACCACCAGTTCTTGGACTGTATATCTTGGTACGTTCAGAATACAAGTATAATAGATGGATGAGAGAGAAAAACTAACTTCGGATAATGATCTATACACTCTTTACTTGGCCCAGATTCGAACTGGGAACTTCGACGTGATTAAATTGCCATGGTGTACCTCAAACTCCATACCCTTCGTCGATGTGTAACCGCTATACCACCAGGGTTTATATCCAATATCTGGGTGCAGAAGTACGGCCACCATATCAGATGAAGGTTGAAATGGTGATTTGGCTCCATGGATTCGTGACCTGGCCAAGAGTCGAGCTTGTAACTGAAACCAAATATACAATGCCGACTATGGCACACTGGTGTCGAGGTGTAGCCGGTGCATTACCAGGTCTTGTATCATATACCCGGGTTCAGATATACGTTATGTGGTTTATCAGACCGGTAAAAGGAACAGAAGTATGCAGGAGACGGCATGTACATGCCGGACGACCTGGCCCAGAGTCGAACTGGGAGCTTCGACCTCATTTATGTTAAGAATTCATTCATCATTATACCACCAGATCTTGTGTCGTATACCTGGATGCAGATATAAGATGAACAGTCATTTTGGGGGTAGTCAGGGAAAAGGATAGGCCATGGCATGGTCACGGTATTTGGGCAGATTCCGGTAATACGATTGAGGGTTGGTTGAATCTTTCTGGGAATATAAATTCACAAGTTTATTGGCAGCTTCGTATGGTTCTACAGGAATGTCAGCACATGAAAGAGAGCTTGCAAAGAGCTAGTGGTTATCCAAAAATAAACATGGGAAAGAGTTGTAAGCACTGCAGAGCTGTTAAAGGGATCGATGCGATGTTTGGCTTTGTGAGAAACCAAGGCCATGGGCATTGCCGGCTAGAGAAAATTGGGAGCGACGATGAGCAGGATTGGTAGAAAGCAGGACCAAAATCCACCTTAGCGCCGAAACACAGCATATTTGGGGCGATTACGGCCCGAAGAAGGCAGAACATTCTCGAAACTTTGCCGGGACCTGCGAGACAAAAATTGATTTGCATTGCTCAGCGTGCTCCTCGTGCCCAACGTCGACTGCACTGTCCCCGCGCGTGCATTCCTTGTCTTTCTGGTCCTTTCGTTTATCTTCTCTAGCGTGAAGTAGTGGGTACTGTGCTACCGATAGCAGCGACGAATTAGTAGGCATGGCGAACAAAAAGGGGAAACCATCGGCAGCGAAGAAGCGGGCTGCAGCCACGCCCCCGGCGGAAGGCGCGGCGTCGAGCAGCAAGGCGAACGGAGCTGGCAGGTGTGTCTTTGTCTTTGTTGGTGGCGTTGGGTACTGGGGTTACTGATGTCTTTCTTTACAGCACTGAGCAGGCGTCTGGCTCAGGCACAGGGTCGAGCCCTCCTCAGTCCCCCACCCCCGCGAAGGCGTCCCCACAGAGCTCACCAGAGCCCGAAGAGGAGGACATTATCAAGCGCGCGGAGAAGACCAAGGAGCAGGGCAATGTCTCCTTCAAAGCCGGGCGCTACGGCGAGGCCATCGACTTCTACACCAAAGCCATCGGTGCGTCAAAGGAACCTTCCATTCTCCCTCTGACAAACTAACGCCATCCGTAATGCAGAGATGAACCCCCTTGAGCCCGCCTACCTCACCAACCGCGCCGCGTCCTACATGGGCCTCAAGCGCTTCCGCCCCGCGCTCGAAGACTGCCAAATGGCCGCGTCCCTCCAGTCATCCGCCCCCGTCCCCAAAACTCTCCTCCGCCTCGCGCGGTGCCAGCTCGCCCTTGGCGAAACTACCGCCGCCGGCTCGACCATCCGTGGTGTGCTCGCCCTCGAGCCGAAGAACACACAGGCGGTCCAGATGAAGGATAAGGTCTCGCTGCTGGAGGGCCACGTGAAGAACTTTGAGACAGCGAGGAAGAGGAAGGATTGGGGGCTGGCGAGGCTGGCGCTGGATAAGTGCCTCCAGGCGATTGAGGGCGAGGGTGGGGATGTGCCAGCGGATTGGAGGATATGGAGGGTCGAATTGGAGCTCTCGAGGGGGAGTTGGGATGCGGCTAACATGGCGGCCAAGTAAGTTCTTTCCTCACTATTCTTTAAACTCCTATCCTTCTTGTTCCTTATCATTTGACTTACACCAGCGATGCTCTCCGGCAAAACTCCAACTCCCCCGACGTGCTCGCCCTGCGTGGGCTTGTCCTCTTCCTGAGCGGAAAGCTGCCCCAGGCTCTGCAGCACGCCTCCTCCGCGCTGAGGCTCGACCCTGGGCACGAGGCCGCCGCGCGCCTGCGCAAGCGCGTCAAGGATGTCGAGCGCCTCAAGGAAGAGGGCAACACGGCGTTTAAGAGCGGCAAGCTGCAGGAGGCGGTGGATAAGTATACGGAAACGCTGGAGGTGAGTTCTCATCTTTGTACCTTTTTCGGCGCATTTCTTGACCGGGTTTCCTTTTATAGCGGATAGGTGAGGCAGAAGAGGAAGGCAAGGGCGGGCAGATCCGCGCGACGCTCCTTTCAAATCGAGCTACCACTCTTCTCAAAGTACGTTTCCTCTTTCCCCCCTTCCCTTCGTCCCTCCCTCACCCCTCCCCACACAGCTTGAGCAATACACCGCCGCCCTCGCTGACACCGACGCTTCCCTCATCATCATCCCGACCTCCTTCAAAGCCCTGCGCACCCGCGCGCGCATCCAGCTGCACCTCGAATCATACGATGCCGCCGTCGCGGACTTCAAGTCCGCCATCCAGCAGGCATCCACCGAGGGCTCCGCGAGCGACGCGGACGTCCGGGCATTGAAAGCGGAGCTGAAGAAGGCGGAGGTGGCGCTGAAGAGGAGCAAGACGAAGGATTATTATAAGATTCTTGGTGTGAGTAGGGAGTGCACAGAGGTGGAGATTAAGAAGGGGTATAGGAGGGAGAGTTTGAAGCATCATCCGGATAAGGTGCGTTTTCGTCCCCCTATTTTGCTCTTACTTCTTTCCATCGCTGTTGTTATCTGGCCCGTGAGACTGACACTTTCCTCACACACAGGGCGGCGACGAAGAGAAATTCAAACTCGTCGTCGAGGCGAACGCCGTCCTCTCTGACCCACAACGGCGCGAGCGGTACGACATGGGCGAGGACGAGGACGGGATGCAAGACTCCTCTGGAATGGGCGGCATGGGCGGGATGAGCCAGATGGACCTCGCTGAGCTATTCGCGCAGTTCCACGGGGGCGGCGGCGGGGGCGGATTTGGCGGGGGCGGATTTGGCGGAGGTGGGTTTGGTGGCGGAGGGGGCCGCTCGAGGGGCGGGCATTCGCATAGTGGGTTCCCGTTCTGAGATTTGGGTGGCTGTGCATCTTGTGAGATATGAATACTTTGGCGTGGGGTGGTGGACCGGACGGATGGCCGATACCCCCCTGTGTGTGCTACATAGTTATTTGCTCCTTGTTGGATGTTGGATGACTCGACACAGGTGGTGTTTTCAATCGACCTGCTATCGCTTAGCTAGCTACGGATTGCATACCCTTGGTATGCTTTTGTGTTTATATATCTGATTTCTTTTGTTCCTTTTCTTTTTTGCTTGTCGAATACATACCTGCTACACTATATAGATTCCGGATTCAAGAGTGCATGTCGAGTAACGTAGATACGGATACAGCAACGACCATCTCCAAGATGAAAATAAGATTCGTCAGAAAAGATGACATGGCACCAATATTTGAGTTTCCGTCGCCGTGTTTCCCTTCGCCCAGCTCAGATACCGTGTCCATAAATCTGTTACCAGTGTAACTCAGCTGCTGAAAGAGCATGATGAAGTTATTTCATCCTAGGTGCCAATTTAGTCTAACAACTTGTAAGTTGTTGCGGATCTTGACGACAAACAGATCGTTAACCCTGTCATTTATTAATGAACTACTTGAGATGTTCACGGTCATCTTCTGAAAGGCTTCAATAATGATAAACATTCGGTGAATTCCACTCCGCACTCTTGATACACGGATTCAGGAGGAAAAGATACCAGGCGTACCTCTGGCCTCAGTGGTGAATATAGGTGCTTGCTAGGTCGGGCGCCCCATTTCATTCTCGTGCATGCGGCATCGGACTATAATAACCTGCCCTGAAATTACCGCACAGCTGCCTTAGAACGGTCGCTCTTTCGCTTTCGACTTCTGACGACTCTATCGCCATCTTCAAACGTCCCATCGCGGGTATTTAGGATTATCAAACCCTAGCAGGATGCATATATCAGCTTGAACTGTAAGATTTCATTAGCAAAGAAAATACCTTCGTCATTGAGTACCACCTGTGCCAATTTCTCTGCTCGGCCTTCTTCCAGCTTAGAATACGCCACGTTATGGGTTCCGGACCATTATAAAGTACGAACTGTGTCGCCACCATCGACTCGCCCTCGGATAGTAGAGCATGGCGAACACAACTCCTTCGTATTTCTCCGCGTCATTTAGCACGATACTCCCATAAACGGGCATATATGTCGATATTGTCTTTAAATCATAGCGGACCTTGAGTCGATTGGCCCATTCAATGACTTCGCTGTCTGTGAACATAACTCACCTACCTAGGTGGAAGAGCGGCATATCTGAATCTGAAGTAAATCGATATTGAGAAAGCGATGGTGTAAAGTCAGTGACGGCGTGGGATGAATCACATCACTTTATAAGTTTAGAGGAAGGAGTATGTTCACGTATTGATTCTTGTGGGTCGTGCTCTTAGCAATTGCCACCATATTAGGTATAGAGTGGATGCCAACTGACAAAAAAAATATTTCCACCACGTCCAAAGTTCGGTCCTTGAAGCGAAGGACTTTGCAATTTCAGACGTAGCAATGCGACATGTCTACCGGTGGTTGCCATTAAACACAACGAGAACAAGAGGATTTTGAGTCCAAAAGGGGGGTTGTCGGCTCATAGCTGCGCTGGTTTCTGGGGTGCAGTATCTGGAGTACATCTCGGAGTCAATGATTATCTGGTGTATGGGAGGCGTAGACAGTGCCGCCTTAGTGATCTGCGCACGGTTTAGAGTTCTTCGAATGGCGACATCGGACGAGCTCCCCAGGATACTACGAGGACCGTAAGCTGAATATTCTCTTCATTGAGTGGAATGGAAAAACGCTAGACAAATGCAAGATGTTATACTTGCAGTCAATGCAGCTGTCTTGCTGGGAGTTGGAGAAAAAACAAACATTAGGCTTATTGGTAGGCGCCATCTGTGGAAAGATTCAGTGCGCTTCTGAATATTTGAAACTTTTACTCTGGTAGTGAATGCACAGGGGTTCTAGTCCAAAGGAAAGTGGAAAGCGAGTCAGAAGGAGCTTGGGAATGGTGACCGCGGTTCAAGCCGCCATTCACAGCCAATCGCTGAGCAACGGTAACTGGTAACCGGTAACCGAGCAACCGCGGATTGCCGGTGCTTACCTCAGTTACATATGTACGCGTTGTTTGGCACGGGCGGCATCAAAGCACGAGGATGTTCAACTTTTCATCTGCTTCACGTACGTCCTTTGTTCTTTCTCCCCCTACTTCAACTTTCATCTTATACGGCCCCCTACTTACGAGTCCCTCTTATCCTCATTTCTTTCCTCCTCCTATAATCTTCCTCGCCTTCTTTCGGAACCTACACGCACTCCACACGACTCGACTACTGCCATGACGACAACCTACTCCGCGTTCTTCTCCTCAGGGCTGCTCGCACCGCACCATGCCTTCATGGGGTACTCCTCCGCACACATGAGCGCAGGGAAAGACAAGTACTACTCATACTATGACCAGTCATCGCCTGCACGAGCGTCGTCGCCCATGCCACTCCCAGACGATAGCGACATTGAGGTGGACGATATGGACTTAGATGGACGAGGCACCACACCGACGCCCGAGTCACGCGGCTCGAAACCAATGTCCACGAACACCACCATGAATCCCGTCGCAGACACTGCGGCCGCCACGACGCAGCAGCGCCCACGCCTGCGCAAGCGCCGCTCGAGTCTGACCGTAGCCGTGTCGCCCATGAGCGCCATCCGTTCCCCAGCACGCACCGCGACCGCCGCCTCACAGATCCAGCGTCATCTCGCTACCACCCCGCTCAGGGCACGCAGCGGGAGCGTAGGCTGCGGCACGGGCGGGGATCTGTTCGGGAATATCGGCATGGGGAACGCAGCTACGGAGGGGACGAGCCTAGTGGGGCGAATGAGGAGCGGGAGTGTGGGTGGCGTGCTGAGGTGTGTTTACTCTGTTCGACGTGCTTGCCGAGAACGATCACTGATGTTAGCGTGCATTTTACTTTATGCTCAGGCCTCGCCGAGGAGTTAGGCGCATCAACTCCGTGCCCGCCCCAGCCCCTCCCCCAACTGCGCCGCTCCCTGCGCTCCCGTTCTTCCAGCTTCCCGCTTCGAACCTGAATCACCCTGGACTTCCTCCCCCGCCTCACTCCGCGCCTCTGTTCGGAACAATGCACGCCAACACCAACAGAGCCCAGCGCGCGGGCGATGCAGGCATCAAGAAAGGCCGAGAGCGCGCCTTTTCCATCATGAACGCAGACACGATCGACGAGGAGATGAAGGAGAATTGAGTTCTCCTGCGTACGTATGACTCACTCCCAAGCCCGACCCGATCCTGCATATTCTCAGCTTTCTTGGAACCTTTATTTATCCTCGATGACTCTCTTTTCTCTACGGCATATCTCGCTTTTAATCATAATCCCATATCGGCTCGTCAAGTTTCCTTCCTCGCATTCTTGGTTCTTTGCATCTTCACTACCTATATCTCAAAGCTTCCTTTCCTCTCTCACAGTTCATGGCTCTTACAAAACCTGGATCCGGCATCCAGTTTCCTTCCCTACCCTACGACACTCCATCCCTAATACGTAACCCCACTATCTATGTATCTATGACTGGCCTTCCATCCCCGTTATCTATTATCATTTTCTCCACTTTGTCGCTATTTATAGTCCCATCTCAGTTCCGTACTTATTTATCTACGCCATTCCCTTTCCGTCCGCACATGCTTTCCTTCGCATCCGTTCTTGAACTTTGCAAGTCAAAGAACCCTTTGCTTTTGTTGCCTATCAGCTTGTTACGTATATGATTTAGTTAGATAAATAATAATTATGTGTATGAACATATTTACCCCCTTCTAGACGATTCGGTGAACTTGGGTCAAATACCAACACGCGTTCTGGATAACGCGCTCGGTCTCGGTCGACGCCGCGTGTTGACTATAATGTAGCTCTTGCTTACCGATGATCATAGATTCCTCAAAAAACACAATGCTTATCTCGCTCATGGTAATTCGCGCAAGAATTGTAGTGGGCGCGTCGGGCCACTATCTAAGACCTAGAGCCAGAATCGAGTAGGAATCTGGAGGACGAAGATCGATGGGATCAGAACCAGAATAGGGCAAACTGACGCAACAGCGTACCTCATGATACAAGGGTCTGCTCCATTGCATAGGACGCTCTCTTGAGTACGACCCTCTTCTCCCAATTTCCTCACAATTCTCAATTCCTAAAAATAGTGCTAGTGCTAGTGCAAATGCGTGTTATGCCGCGTCCGCAATGCATGCTTAAATACATCCCTGCAGCCCTTGTTGCGTACAACGCGTGAGGATTGAATATTCGAGCGAGTAAAGAAGCTCATGCTCCTGACCAATATATTCAACTTCGACTGAGTGGCAGTGGCGAACCCAGGTAGGCAAAGTTTTGTGCAGTAAAGAGGTGAAGAGAAGGTTCAAGGTAAGGCAGTAAGGTAGTAGGGAGAAAGAAGTGAAAGGTCGCGAAAGAGAGTATGGAGATATCACCGCGTTTTGCTGATGTTTAATATTGCGGGAGAAATTGGAGTCGGATTTATGGAGAACGGACTTGCCTCGGTCATCATAGTAGTACTGCGTACATCACCTATGTGACCTTAACCCTAGAATGAGTGACGTCCTTTGTGTCTCAGCCTGATTATGCTACGCTCCCACGACCAGGATCCTGCACTGTGTAACCATACTCTCATTCACGCCGTCACCTCAGGCCTCAGCCGTCACCTAACTTTCTTCACCTTCGTGTTTTACCAGTACTTCCTCCTTAATTTAAATGCAAATTTTTCCTTGGTGCTCTTGAACGATCTCAGATCGATAAACCACGTACTACATGGTTAACTCAGAGATATACCTCGGACTGATATGTATATGTACTAATAGCTTTCTAATGTGTCCGTTTATAAGTCCCTGAAAAATCGCATAAACCTCTAATGGCCGTATGGGAAAACTTGCGGGCAAGAGCCGGCCTGAGGCTGGTATAAATAATCCAGGTTCTTGTTGAGGGCCGTAAGCAAGGCACCCTTGGGGTTGGGATACAACGATCTGACAGTAATGTTGACGAAATCACTGTACAGTTGGCAAGGATCACCAGTGAAACTGGCGGAAGTAGGGTCGAGGACATAATTTCCAACACCTCCAACGTTTTTTCCAGGTTGAATGGGATGAACTGCGAATATAGTCCCAATCGCGTCTCCGAGTTGGCTGCTGATCGAGGTGTTCGCGCGATGGAAATCGGAGGGCATCTGGCTATTTTGGAAAAAGCCACGTGCGACGGTCATGTTAAGCTGGCCGTCATGCTTGCGTCCATCCACGAAAAATAAAACAGGGAAGGCAGACTCCGCGAAAGCAGTGAAGTAGCGAGGTGACACGAATGAGAAGTTGGGGTTGGTGGCCATCGATTCTTGGATACGTTTCCACCTAAACTCAGCCGCGACCGACAGATTGTAATTCCCAGCACCGAAGCGGTTGCTGTATTCCACGAGCTATGTAATAAAGAGATTCAGAGCGTCACTGTGAGCCAATATCCTGGCAAAGCTCGGAAAATTAAATGCGCACCTCATCGAAAAGCGTTTCATTGAAACTGTGGTTGTCGCCGAAGAATGCATCCCCTGTGGCAATGTCAGTTCCGTGCTGCTCGTTTCCAAAATGAAACTGGGAAAATTACCTCGAGTAGTGCTAGCATCGCCTATGAACTCTTGCTTAATATATAGAATGGTGTACATATTAAGCTACGTACCTTCGAAAACGGCATGTGTATCAAGTCCTCCAACTATAGCAGGTGCAGGGGGATCGGGACCCGTTTTAGCTGACTTGCCTCCGATGCTCAGTAGATCGGTAAGCAAATTTCCATCTACGAGCATGGCGGCGTAGGTGACGAAGACAGCAAGGTCATTGCCCATGTTGAAGCCTTTTAATATGTGGAAGTCAGAAATTGGAATGGCGAAGCAACTGTTTACCATACCGTCTTGTACAGCGCTGACAATTTGTGAAGGTCTCGCAATACCGTTTCGAGGAAGCCACTAAAATAGCCAAAGAAAAGTAAGTAGATTGTTATGGGCTGTGGCAATGTATTGCCTTCACATACCCCATGAGATGCTAAAGTGTTCAGTCCAGGACAAGGTCCTCGTATATCTCCAGGTTTCAGAGGCATCCATGGATGATTCTTGTCGTTGACTAGCTTCGCAGACGTGTCGTTTAATGGTCCAGGAGGGGTTGGCGAATCACGGGTGTGTAAAGTTGGAATAATATGCGCCAGCTGTTCCTCCGACAGGCCAGCTAGCGAGCCATAAGCCGGAAATGCGAAGGCGGTAGAAGCAAATGAGAGAGCAGTTAGGGCAAGGAAACGCATTGTTCGAGAGGAATTGTGCGTGATATCTTCATGGCTCACGCCATACCACCTCTTTTATACCAAAGTTACTTGAGGTTCGCAGATGCTGAAGTAATCTTTTCGAACTGCCAAGCTGCTGCGAGCACTGCCTTTTCGGATATGCAATGCTAATTTCTTTGTGCGCAGCTTGGGTTGTATCACTGCCAGTGTGAAAATTTCGATCTTTAATAGTGCCGAAATGGCGCGCAATTCCTTAATAAAGTTCAAACAGCGTCAAAAATATCTCGGACATATAGAACGCACGAGATCATAGTCATGCTCAGAACGGCTACTTTTCCGGCTGTGATGCGAGTCGCGACGCAGAAGAAAAAAACGGGGGAATAAGAAGTCCTATTTCTGTCAAAGCTCGCTGCGCACATGCCGGCCAGTTTCGTTCAAAGGTCAGAAATCTCCATTACGTTGTGATTAACATCTGCAGATCGTTATCGTTGAAACAAAATTTTGAATATGTACTGCGGCTGGTTGGTCGTAAGTACTGGAATGTTTTCTGATTGTTCAGTAAAGAGCTATATCAAACGTTTGACAATCTAAGAAGTATAACCGCACGA
Source organism: Nidula microcarpa (assembly GCA_036937055.1). Classification (NCBI taxonomy): domain Eukaryota; kingdom Fungi; phylum Basidiomycota; class Agaricomycetes; order Agaricales; family Nidulariaceae; genus Nidula; species Nidula microcarpa. The sequence goes on along the minus strand of JASFDD010000229.1, from coordinate 5,384 downwards.
TGGAGAAGCGCACCGTCCGGCGGAAGCGAATTTAGGTCACTAGAGCGGTTCGTAAGCTAATTATGTTGATACGGAGATTGGGATAATCCAATGATTTCGATTGGCGTTGCCGGTCATAGTAGGAATAGGCGAGGGTGATCTTCGGAAAGAAAAAGTCTTCAAATTGATGCCTGTAAAGCGCTGGTGCAGCATTGATCTCTCCTACTAAAGGTGCCGCCAGATAAGCGGTAGGAAATAAACGACAAGACATAACGCTAAGCTCTGAACGATAGAAGCAGAAGGGAGCCAGCTGACTATGGCGGAAGCGGTGATCATGCACTAACTCAAGTTGCATATGCTCAGGGTACCTCAGTACTTTGTCACCAGCTGGCAGAGGCACATGCTCGGCAACTGAAAAAGGAAATCTTCAGCGAAGGAAGAGATGCAACTGCGAGAAAGGCAGACACCTCGTGCAAACCGACGTTCGAATGGGCATTAGTGAACGCGTCGGCGATGATTCAGAGCTGTTCTTGCGGCCGGACGAGGGGAATTACGTGATAGCTTACGATGGTACCGTATAGCCCAGGCCTTACGAGCATTTAGGAACCCCGAACTATATATCCATCTGGGATATGCTGCGCAGTAATTTAACACACTGGATGCCGGCTATCATGGAGATATGGATGCGTGGAGAACGCAATATTGCACCGTAGTAATTTCAGGGGACAAGGCTCTACAGAATCCTTCATACATGCTTCTCCTAGAACCCTCTTTGTATCTGCTATTTAGCACAAGTCCACGATGAGCTTCCGCTGAGCCGATCATAGATCGCCATTGCACATGTAATCCAGGCAGAGAGAAAAAAGGCGGAGTGCTTGATCAGGGAAATATGAAGATGAGTGTTACTTGACGTGGGATTGAACAAATTTTGTAGCTGCCGTCGTTGCAAAGGACCATCAGAGTAACTGGTAAGGAAATGAAAAGCAAGAGAACGAACAGTAGGAGCTATATGGATGCAGCGGTAAGTTTCGTGATCATCTAAGGAGACGCTATCCTAGGTGAGGTTGTGCTTGTGGGAGAGTTGTGCTTGTGAGACTTGAGCGACAGTAAGGATACTAAAAAAGGACGAGAGGCAAAAGTTTGTAGATCATGCGACCGACAATCCACAATGCTCGACGACGTCGGGGAGTCATAGTTCGATTGGTATTTCTCGATTCAAGCACAGCCGTCGGGATCTGCCGTCTTCTCCCTGCATCAAGGGTCTCCGGGATGACCTTCGCTGCTCTGGCTGCTCGCTGTCAGAGAAAATATACACTGGGTCAAATAATCATTAATAATCGTACGTACTCTCGGCAGACCGGCTCTATCGCAAATATGATAGGCTTCTGTGCTGCAAACTCATGTCGTGCACACAACATACTCACAAATTATACACTCCGAAAAAGCAGTTTGACGAGCCGGCGGTGGTCCTAACTCGCAATCTTTTCAACAGTTTAATCCCGTCCAGCCGTGTATTTCCATTTATAATTGTGTTCATATTAGCTTCATTTTAGGTGCTCCGGACTCTTCTAGATATTGTTTATAATTTCTACCGGAACGGCTGCAACTGCAAAATCTAGGCAAGCCATGTACTTAATTTATTTAAATAGACACAGGACTCGGAGATTTTGCTCCCTGCTCAAATATTAAGTATTTGAATCTGAATCGCTACAATTTGGTGTGAAGATAATGATGTATATGCACGCTGAAAACAGTAGTTGTGCAGAATAAGAGAGAATATATCTATAACGAGTGGGCAAGAAATGTAGGTGCCGGTGGGCTTGTGACATTCCCGGAGGAAAGGAGCAGGAGGCTCTAATCCATTTTTAGGAATTGTAGGGTCTGACAGGTGAGGTTGTGCTGGATCGAGAAATGCCAATCGAACGATACCTCCGACGTCGGGCGCCATCAACCGTCAGCGAGATTTGTCTGTGTGTCCCTAGCTGCTAACACCGGCAGGTGCCGCCGTCAAAATCCCATTAGAGTTATCCACCATTATATATTACATAATCACTCACTGTTACGTCCGCGATTTGAATTCATTCTCCTGCCACCGGCAATCAATGTAACAGCTTAATTCTTTTTGGTGTTTGGAGTTCAAAGTGTAATGCATATTTACACATGCCTTTTTAAAATACACACCTTGGATTCATGGAATTTCCTTAGCACTGGTGGGAATTTTGCGAAGTTTGGTTCTTTTCTGTAGAACAAAATGCAATCCAAGCCTGTAGTTACAGTGTTTGTGAAAAATGAAGTCAGATCGTGATTTGCTGTTGCATCTGATGCAGTATTTAATCAGTACTTTGTACACCATCAGGCCTTTGTACAGTTGGTTTTTTTGAGGTCCCTATACACGAGGACAGCCGGTAGGCATTGTAAATGCACGAAACAGAGGGTAGAAAGTCGATAGGTGAGTTTTGGTGTCTTGGATACCCAAATTGGACAATTTCCCCAAAACGGTATTTTGTCTCCCGTATCCCGACTATCCCTAAAGTTGGCGGTTTTTCTGCTCTATACATTTAAGCTATTCTTAGCATACATGATGCAAATATAAAAATAAGAATCGGGTGAAATTGTTGAGAAAATGACGAAACATTGAGGGAAGAGGAAGAAAGGGAGATGTCGAGGTCCGATGGCATTACGTATCAAGTTAACCCTAGTTAGCAAACAGCGGTCGACATCTAATGAAATACCGGTGTACAAAGGAGTGAGAATGGCCGAAAAATAAATTTCTGCTTCTGCAGCAATTTCCTTAGTAACAGCTTGTCCACTCAAGACATAATTTGGCATATATATAATTAGACATGCACTTAGGACTTTAACGATACCTTGGTATTCAAAAATAAGCCAACATTTTTTGGTGTACGAAGTATCGATTAAATACTGTGGTGGATAACTGTATTTGGACTCAATGACTTTGGAAAACAAACAGACATGATCAACGTGGCAAGATTCAGGATCGTGCGAATTGCTGCCTGGAACCAAAAGTGTAACGCCCGGACGTTCTCTTTTTCACCTAGTCGATCTTCCTCTACCTGCTTACTTTGGGGCTAGATAAAGAACGTACCTGGGGTACCGCTTAATCTCTGTAAGCAGACAAATTCTAACAGTTAGATGTTGGAATAATCACGAGTTTGCCGTGTTACCCGGATAGGAAAGGAGCAAGTGCCAGAGCGGTGCACTGCCCGTCTTAATTGGTGTATTAGTTTCGTATATTCGCACTCAGTTGTTTTATTTATTTACTTATAAACGATATAGTCTACTCTTTGTATCTTCTCTCGTTTATCACCCTTATAACATTTTGTCCCTTGCTGGGACATTATTTTAACAGTTAGAGACTCCGTGACGCATTCTAGATCTCTTATCCCTGGTCACAAACTCTGGCAATACCGGCAATTTTATCCCCTTCAACTTGTGTTCAACTCAAGAACATCTACGGAATATACAGCAGTTATTACACTCGCTTGTCACGTTGTCTTGAGGTTCGATTTAGCTTATGCATAAAAATATGCAAGATACTCAAGCAAGACGACCAAGCAATTTCATCCCGTCTTCATCTACGCCTGTAGAACTAACTAGTGATTTACCGGTTTCTGAGATCACATAAGATAGCAGTGACATCCTACTTTAGATGTCTGAACAGTCTCCTTTTCATCCAATGGTCTCTCCGGACGGCGAAACTACTATTGACTCCCCGGGGTTATCGACGGCCTTCCGCCAGAAATATTGATTACCATATTTAAAGCTGTCTTCATAAAACTGCTCAAAAGGGATGGTACGATGGCATGTAGATTTGCAGGATGTGAACCTGCACATCTTCCTGCACGGAGAGACGAGGACATCCATTCTCCGGGCTTCTCTGTAAACCGTCTCTGGCGAAAGATTGTACTCGGCATACCGAATTTCTGGACATGCCTTCGTATCTACGTGGGCTCAAACCCGACTCCGTTGTCGGAAGTTAATTCATTGCTCGAGTTTTCTCGCAATCTTCCTCTCGACCTGCATGTCGTTCGATGATCGAGTACGTTCGATGAAATCAACGAAGACGAGAGATCCTGGACGCGGAGCATTATCGATACCGTTACTCCCCACTTTTCAAGATGCAGAAGTACTACGTTCGATGTTATTCGTAGCTCACCGCTAACCACTCTGTCCCACGATCTATGCAATATTTCTTCTCTTGTCAAGGTTCTGAGACTACGCTGTAGAATGGACGACGGCATCATCAATAGCATCCCTGTCCACTGAGAGCAACCTTTGACCTGTATGTAAATACACACCTTCATTAGATGGCCGAAACTTCGTATACAGCTGTATTTACGCCCTCGACTTGTTCCACGACGTTTCTGGGAGAGAAACGGGATATATCCATATCTTGCATTTTAAGCAGTATCCACAGAAGGAAGAAGATACCATATTTCGCCTTTTCGAACTCCTCATGCAGCTACAATGCGCGGAATTGTCGCGAATCACCCTGTCGGACCTGGAGTTTAACACTGAGTTGGGAAACGCTGCGGCATATGGTCTTGTCAAGGATAACCAAAGGTCCCCATTTCCAAAATCTTGAGCTATGTGGCGCGACGCTTCGGTAGGGCGATGTAGCTTGGTTTCGGGATCGAATTACCTATGTTGGATATTTTTTCCACCAATTTGTTACATTCAAAATACATTCGTAACTCAGAGCTCGAGAATCAACTTCATTATTTCCAGAATTACAGTATAGGTGGACTTCTATGGCATAAACTTTTGACCTCCCGTGATAAATATACATGGCAATAATCTGTCAAATTCTGTCGTCCTTACAATTATCTCATAAACCTGCGGATCTCGCAGAAGACCCTGATATTGGCCTATCTCTATAGCCACAAGAAAGTACGTCCGAATCTGTTCCGTTTCCTTCTACATTGAAGGGGACGTAAAACTCATCCAGTATATCTGAATCTGACATGTTATGTGAAACTTCGGTCCCAGCAGAAGTACGCAGTGTTTGAAAATTGAGAGGATTATGCGGAAGTGGTAATCCTCGTTAATTCATCGACATGTATTGGATGAGCTATTGTGGTTATTTGAAACGTTTAAAGGGACCTCAAATTAAACATAGAGTTCAACAACTTACTTAATAACATCTCCCAGCAACAATGTTCACTGTAGCAATATGTTGTAATAATTCCTCGTTTACTTCTCGCATCCCGATGCTAATCGCTATAGTCACTGCAACGAGGAGATGCGCCTATTGCGCCATCAGCCGGCCCATAGTGCTTAACATTAGTGGAATGCAGAGTTGACGTTGCGGCCGCAATGCGACACTATTTTCAAGTCCGTTACAACTTTCCTTAACGATACAACTCTGACAGGTAAATACCCTC